>WNNJ02002886.1:0-123603 GCA_012934845.2 Pomphorhynchus laevis | reverse complement strand
AAAATATGTTTAATATTATAATATTTTTAATATTATATTATATTATATTTATATGTTTATTGGATGACAAAATAAAACCAGTTGACAATTTAGAATAAGCTAAATAAAATAAAATCAGTTCAATTTACTCTTTAGACTACTTTTAGACAAAGAGTTTGTTCTTTATACAAATAAGTTTCATTATCAATGTGCTGGATAAGGTACAATTGTATCAAAGTAAGCATTATACCGCAAATAAAGGAATTTTACTCTTGATATTGAAACATTTTAATGTAAATTTTTGTATATTACAAAAGTTTATAATAAAGCCAACATACTGTAAATTAATAAAATAAGTAAAATCAAAATCTGAAATGTCAATTTGCTATTTTAATTTCTTCCAGTGCATTTGTACAAATTTGTTGAAAGAAAACATTTATATTACAATTAGAGGCAAATGATTAAATTTTATAAATTAATTTATTAAAATGCATTTGCAAGATTAATTTTCTATTAATTTATTATGCAAAATATTACAAAGTATTACATTTAAGATTGTAATTTATATTTAATTTTTAAATTTAAAATATTCCACTTATTTTGAGATAAAGGCATGATTTAACTAATTTTTAACAAATATTATGTAGGATATATTATATAGTATATTATTATAGTATATCAATTATATTGGTAGAATAACGTTATAGTATCAATTTTATATATCATAAAACTTACAATGTAGGCGCGCCGAACAACGGAATAGCTGTTAATGACAGGAGAACACATCCTAAGGCATAAATCGAGGATAGAATAAGTATTGTGCTAGAAAAATAAATATAAATTAATAAAAATTAATAAATAAATATTTTTTTATTATAAATTTATAGAAATTTATTTTGAATTATTTATTTAAAAAAGATAAAATTATAAAATTAAAAGCAAGCAAAATTGAATACAACGAAAAACTAAGTCAAAGCCAAAATATTGTGCTGTCATTTAAAACGTCATATTAAATACAAAAATAAGATTATCGAATTGAGAATTAAAACCACTACGATAATTATTGAATAATGGCGCATTTAAAGGGTATAATCAAAATTTGTGTTTTATTCGGTTTTTAGACAAGTCAAGGGGCAAGTGATCCTTTTCTGACGATGACAATAAAACATTGTATAATTTATAAATTTTATCCTAAAGTAAGGAAATCACAAATAGTTATTATATGCTTACCAAAGTATATTAATTCAAGTATGTTAAATTCTTGATAGTTCCTGGATATTTAAAAATTTAAATACAGATCAGGATGGATATATTTCTTTATTTTACAGCAACATTATGATTGCAATTTCCATTTATAACTCGGTTGATAAGAAAGCAGAGTACTTAGAATTTTAAGTTTAATTTCAATTAATTTATTTAATAAACACCATAAAGTATTAATTGCTACAATGCAGTTTAAGTTTTCGAATTCAAAATATCATGTCAAAATCTAAATTATTTATAGACAAAAGTTTGTCTATAAAATTGTTTATTGAATTTATTTTAAAGTAAATCAATTTTAAAAGTTTTTCCAATTTTTATAAAATAATTTAATAAATGTTTTTAATAAATAAATAACAATATAGAATAAAATATAACAAAATATATTATCAAACAATAAATTAAACATGACATAATTTATTATATATATTTATATATTTATAATTGCAATAATACAGCTGCATATATAATTTATAATGCATCATTTATTATATATATAATTTAATATATCAAATTAGTAAATTCTTGTTGGAAATTATAAAAAATCAAAATAATTAAAAATATTTTATTTCAAATATTATTTTTTTATAATAAAAATGTCAAAAATCATTTTTATATATTTATACTTGATTCTTAAAACTAAGAATACTTTATATACTTGATTCTTAAAACTTTAGATTTTGAAAAAACTTTCTACAGTTCTTTTAACGTACTACATGCGGCCAATATAGCCATCAGCCAAGACAGCACCAATTATAGGCGAAGCATAGCACAAGCAGACAAACGTATGAAAAGCAGCTGTGGCCGAATTATATGGAATTCCCAGAAATTCGTTTAGATACAAAATCAGAATAGCTAAAAAACGTGATTTTATAATTTATACAAATTATGAAAAGCATACTTCTGAGTCCATAATAACAAAATCGTTCGCAGAATTCATTGATGATTAGAAAATATACTTTACCAGGAAGCCGTCTTAGATTCATCTTCGTTCTGAACTAAAATTAAATATTTAGAGTTGGTTCGATATATTTATATAATATATGAAAAATATATCTACTGAATAAAATTAGAATACATTCTATAGGTAAAAGAAATAAATTTTATTCCATACAAGTTCTTAGTAGCATATAACAGAGAGAATGATCTAAATAATAGCTTGGTCGTTTACCAATATTAAAAATATGATCATCTCATTTTCCGAGAAGACCAATTAAAAAAGCTATACCAGTAATGTCAAAAAATTATTGTTCTTTAATGACAGGTTATATATAAACGTTGGCAAAATTTATTGATAATAAAAACATAAATACCCAAAAATGCGAAATTTTTACGGAGAAATACATTTCTAAGAACAGCTTTATTACGACATAAATTATAATATATAAATTATACAATTATATATTCTCACACCATTAAAGATCACGTATATTTCGATAGACAACACGCAAATAATTTTGGTGAAACCGATTAAGAGTAAGTAATGCTTTTTACTAGTGAATCGTAAAAACAACGAAAAATCAGTCGATAAGATTTCTAGTTTCTACTTTATGATACAAAAAATGTGGTGCAAAATTGGCAATTTATAATAAGGATTTCGTTAACAACTTTTGATAACCACTAAAAAGTTTTAAAAATAAAAACATACAAAAAAACAGAAAACAAATTCAGTCCAATCGTTAATAGAGTCTTCATTGTGTCACGGCCCCATGTCCACAGGAATCGGAGCCCTCCAACCAATCAAACACGCCGCTCTCCGACTAAACCACCCGGGGGCTCTCACTCCCCCCCCGAAGAATCAAATCGAGGCGAATTCTGCTTGGTAATCGCAAGATGAGGAGGTTGAGAAACGTTAGTCTTTGTTCTGGGAGACGATTTCTTGAAAAGAAGACTAATCCCAAGTTAGCCCAAGTACCCAGATGCGCACTTGGGTTTTCCTATTCAATGACATATGCTGAGCCCGTTTCAGGGTCCACCTAGCTCTATTCAGAATACGTTTGAGTCTATCCAGGTCAGCTTACGCTGACTAGTTCACCGTAATGGTGAACCCCATGTATTTTACTCGACTTGTGAAGGTAGGGAGTGGTTGAGAATGCAAAATGGAGGGGAGAGCAGAGAGTGCTAATCTCTTATGCTTCTCTTTAGTTGCAGGTGCACCTGTGATTTAGAGAGTCAAAAACAAGATTGGATGTGGGTAGCTGGTCTTTTAAACTTAAAAACGGCTAATGTCAGATACTACATCTTTGCAACTGCGTCCAGAGAACAGGCTGTAGTATCATAAGCGTATACCACTAGATGTCGATCACGTTAAAAATTCCTGAATAATACAATGGATGCAGCAAGATATAAGATCGGAGAAAGTGGAATCCTTTAGGCACACCCGTAATAGGGTAGAACTTACGCGCGTCAGGGTCGTCTACAGTAGAAACGCTTGGTGTTCAGCAAAATCTCCACCTGTTAACAATTCTCGCAGGCAACCCAAGGGATCTGAGAGAAGAGAAAACAAAAGGAATGGAAATGCGGTCAAATGCAGAAAAAAATCAAGAAAGATAGCTACAGCAAGCTGATGACTGTTATCTTGATAAAACTGATGCACTTCACCTATTGCTGAATGGAACGAGCGATCTGTTACGTACTCATGAAAGCCTCATGGGATTAAATTTCGAATACTTAGATGGTCAAGGATTTTATGCGCAAGCGCTTTTTCGAAAATGGAGATGAGGGAGTTTTAAATCGAAAAAAGTTTCTCAGATCTTTAGAGCATATAACGATTTCCTTTTGGGTAAAATCACACGTTGGCTAATATTAATGCCAGCAATATCGGACGGGGAGGCTAATAGCATTATGATGGCGACCTCCTTTAACTGACTGTCTGTCAAAAGCTGAAAGACCCGAGTGGAGAGTGGCGCGTGGGTTCTGGAGGTACCAAGAAGTGGCTCCCAGGAGTTAAGGATATCTGTGGCAGATAAATCCCTACTTCTGGAGTCACACCAAGGCGAGATTGGTTGGGGAGATTGAGTAATTCCATAATTATGTAGGGATAGTGACTCCTCCAAAACTTTGTCAAGGACCATGCTGCCGCTTTAACTCAAAACTCTATCATCCCAGAAGACAAATTTTGCCTTCTTGAATATCTTCCAGAAGGAAGACTGAGAAGGGTTGAGGCTAGCTATGCTCACCCGACCCTTGCTCAGCTGAAACATATATCTGGTGCTCCAGTATTTATTTGAGGGGGTATGTCTGGCGGAAATAGAGAGATTGGGAAGGTGTAGCATTTTAGCTAAGATATTGAGTTTTATTTGGGTGGGATTGTATATTGGGCCTTTATAGGTAGTAGAAAGGATCATATATTTCCCATATTCCCATGCCATGTATATTTTAATTGCACGTGGTCCTAAGCAACCCGAGCTTCCGAGTATGTCATTTGTTTCTGATTATAAGTATTTGCTACACAGTTCATTTATTTTTACCCGCTTGCTCTGTATATTTTGTTTTGAGTATTTCATCAATTTATGGCTTCAATTGAACACCTTACAGTTCGTTTGTTTGCCTATTTGTATCTGCTTGTTTCTCATTTGTTTTGTTTTTATAATAGCCGCCTTTTATTTCTTGAATTAAATAGTTTTTCCAATATTTTTCTAATATTTTCAAGAGAGATAGTGGCGGCAATTGCATTTTGAATATCGATGTGATAATGAAACATCATGCTTCTTTAAACTAAATATTACTCATGCAAAAGACGGTGAACCTTGAAAATACATAATAAAACATAATAGCTGGATTTTTTATATTTTTATGTATTTGTAATAATAGTTTATAAAATATTGATCTTGCTCTCTTGGTATTCATTGTTGTTCTATTCTATAATTGTTCATATATAATATTCTATCATTGTTCTTTATTCTCAAATATTTTAAAATCAGCGATTTATTATTGGATATAATAATATATTATTAATATTATATTATTATTTATATTATAAATATTAATCGGTACATATTTAGATATAAATTATTGGTATTTTTGTGAAAATATAAAATATAAACTACAAAGACTTACTAGCGTATGCATATCTTGAGATATTTAATATTTTGATGATGTTCAAAATACCAAAGATATTTAAATTTCGAAACAATAAGTATTTATAATGCTAAATATGGTCAATAAATTAGTAGTGATATATAACAGGATGTACCAGTGGATTATAATTGATTCCTTGTTTATTACTATTTAAGAATAAAGAACACAATAATAAAAACTTTATATTAATTGCCGCTCAATGCAAGATCATCATCAGTGATAAAACAGTGAAATTAACAAAATCAAAGCTAGTAAAAGCTTAAAAGTAAATTGTAATAAACGAATACGAACGATTGAAATTTGTCAATTTCAAATTAGAACTAACAATGAAATGGTAAAATAAAAATGTATTGTAAAGTGAAAAATACAATTGTAGTAACACAATTGTTCAATTGTGTTGATACATTTTACTTTAAAGTTTATTCTATATTTGTGTGTTTTTAATTTTGTTAATTTCACTGTTTGATAAATTTTCGAACAAAATGAGTACGAACAAGCTTGTCGGAGGAACAAAGGATTGTAAAAAAACAGTTTTCCAGTCAATTTTCTAGTAAAAACAAAGGAACATGACGAAATACAGGTAAATGCTGCTCTGAAATCACCTGTTCCAAAGGTTAGTGAGTTTTCAATTGCTGCTAGGGATGGGGAAGTACTTCCCCCAATCCCAAAACTAAAAAATCTGATAATTATAAAGATCAAAAAGCCTATGGAAAGGCATTTATTGTTTAATTTCTTTCTACGGCCGTTTACAGAGCAACTATCAAATAGAATCATTTTCAACTCGGTAAAACTTTATGAAACTGAACTAAAGATTTCGTTTACCACCTCAGACCTCTTAAAGGGGTATGTTAAATACTTCGAATCTTCCCTGTCGGAGTATGGGTCCATATACTCTAAACCTATACTTGCCACTCTAAAAGTATCTAACCTCCCATGTCAATTGGAAGAGAATGATATCGAGTTACAAAAAGAAACATTTAAAATATCGAACTTCCGTTCAATAATAGGCAAGAGCGGACATCAAATACTAGTTGGATTTTGTTCCGCTTTCCTAGAGCGGGCTGAATCGCTGGCTAATTCAGCTTGTAATCCCTTCATGGGATTTAATCTCAGACTTACAATCATTAACAAAGAAGAGTTCACATATCCGCACTGCAGTCGGTGCCACAAATGGGGGCACTGGGCCTTCAAGCTGCAGTGAGTCATCGACATGTGGGGTGTGTGGCTCCCCCGGTGTCCGGCTTTGTTGACAGGAGAAAAATGTGTATCCCCTCCATTATGCTCTAACTGTGGGGGGAGCCATCCTGCATGGAGCAGAAAATGCAGACATTTTAAATTATATCAAGGTGGATTTAACAAGTCTGCTGCCTAACCGACATCTGGTACCTTTGCAAATGCTGCCACTCGTACGAGGGACGATGATCTCATGCGAGCAATTGATATACATATAGAAACAATGTATAGGAAGATGGAAGTTTTAGTATCCTCTGTTGTTGCCACATTCTGTACTAACCCTACTATTCCATCATCAACGGCAATTTCATCATCCAAAAAGAAGGGGGCTTCGGCTCATCCTATCCCTCCTATCAATATTGGCAATCTCCTGAAGAATAAAAAAATAAGGGGAAATGAAGATGCTGCCCATGGGCAAGTACCTGCCCCGGATGGTTCTAGTGACGGGAAAGGGGAACCTTCCCGTTCCTAGCTCCTTCTAGGTAGGCAATCCCACATCAAACTAATCCACCACAATGCAGAGTAATCGTGAGCCTTTTTCACTGAATATCCTTCAGTGGAATTCGGGAGGTGCTTCTGCCCTTAGACTTCTATCTGGTAGAGATACAGATGTAATAGTCCTTCAGGAGACGCGGTCTATTCGTCTCCCCCAGGACATTACTCGATTTATCCCAAAGCATATATGTTCCCACTATACTCAGTACATAACTCCACCTCACTCCTCTTCATCTCAAGGACTCTTGACCTTAGTTAAGTGCTCCTTAAGGTCCTCCCTCCTATTAAACTACTCATGTCCAGCCCTTTCTTGTTTAGTAGTTTCACTCAGTAAGAACGGTAAACGCATAAGTCTAGCCAATGTCTACATCCGTCCAGGGGAAATTCACAAGAACCGTGACCTCCTGGATAGTATTATTGACAGCGGTTATGACATGGAGATTTCAACGACAGAACTGGTCGTTGAATCAATGCAGCACTTCGCAGAGCTAGGAACGGTTATCTTATTCACAAACCCCCGTCACCTACCTTTCATTGCACATCAACAAATTCTATCCTCGACATTTTACTGCTTCACTCGAGGTGGTTGTTAAAACCCTTCTGCACGGAGCAGTCGCGCCAGCAATTGTCCACCTCTCATGACCTAATTCGTTGGAGGATTGAGGAAGATATGTTGCTTCGAAGGAGGTTTCACTTTGATCCGATCAGAGTGGCCCTCTTTCAAGCGGCTATCCAACTCTTTCCCTTAATAGGAAATGAGAGTTTGACCAAATTTAATACCTACCTCTTTTCGCAAGCTACCGCAATTCTATCGACTACCTATAAAGGTCGTATATACAATCCCACTCCGACAAAACTCAAGGTCCTAGCAAAATTACTGAACCTCCCTAATCTCTCTGCTTCCGCCAAACAGGCCCTCTCGAATGAATACTGGAGCACTAGATACAGGTTCCAGCTGAGTAGGGATAGGACGAGTATCGCTCGCCTTAATCCTTCTCAGTCTTCCTTTTGGAAGATTTTCAAGAAGGAGAAGTTTGTTTGCTGGAAGGATAGAGCATTGCGTTGGATAGGGAATGTAGGCCTTGATAAAGTTTTAGAGGAGTCACTGGCCCTACAGAGGAGTCAGTGGGGTTCACCGTTACGGTAAACTGGTCGGCGAAAGCTGACCTGAATAGACTCAAAAACGTATACTGAAGAAAGCTAGGTGGGCCCTGAAACGGGCTCAGCATCTGTCATTGAAAGGGAAAGCCCAGGTGCGCCTTTGGGGCACTTGGGCTATCTCGGGATTAGTCTTCTTATCAAGAGGACGGAACCCCCGTCCTCTTGATAAGAAGACTAATTAAGTATTAAATAAGAAGACTAATTAAGTATTAAATACTTTAATACTTTATTAAAGTATTTAATAAAGTCTTTATTTATTTATTTATTACTTTTAAGCTTTTACTAGCTTTGATTTTGTTAATTTCACTGTTTTATCACTGATGATGATCTTGCATTGAGCGGCAATTAATATAAAGTTTTTATTATTGTGTTCTTTATTCTTAAACAGTAATAAACAAGGAATCAATTATAATCCACTGGTACATCCTGTTATATATCACTACTAATTTATTGACCACATTTAGCATTATAAATACTTATTGTTTCGAAATTTAAATATCTTTGGTATTTTGAACATCATCAAAATATTAAATATCTCAAGATATGCATACGCTAGTAAGTCTTTGTAGTTTATATTTTATAGTTTCACAAAAATACCAATAATTTATATCTAAATATGTACCGATTAATATTTATAATATTTGTCCGATTAATATTAATTTGTTATTTTGTTTTCTATTAAAAATTAACTGAGTATCAATTAGATTAAAGAGAGTAAAACGGAGAATTTGTGTTTTTAGAATTTATTTAGGAATTGATCGCAGAGAAGTAAATACTAATCGCAAATAAGTAAAACCCAAAAATTGTTTTATTAGCGATTGTTATAATAAACATTTATTTATATTTTTGGTTGTAATAAAATTTTATAAATAAACATTTATAATATTAAATGAAATAATATTAAAAAATATAATTTTAAATTAAAATAAACATTTAAATGCTTAATTTAAATGCATACACTGAAGAGTATCGTTTGACATCAACAGTAATGAATATTTTTACTAATAGCCATTTGTTTATAATATATAATATACTTAGAATATAAAATATTAAATATAAAATATCAAATACATACTATTAAAATATCAAATGTGTATACAAACATGTATTGAGATTGACATTTTTATTATTTCATTTTTAATATAAAATATACTTATAATATATTATCTACCATAATATTTATATATTATATTTACATTACATTTATAATATATTATATATTCACATAATATAATTAAATTATGTTTTTATAATATACACGGATAAGAGCAAATATTGTATAAATATAATAAATACTTATTTAACATACACAATCTCAAATTTAAACAAATTCAAAATAATGTAAATAACGTTATATGCTTAATACATACTATTAAAATATCAAATATCACATATTAAAATATTAAATAGTAAAATATAAAATATTAAAATATAAAGTATTAAATATAAAATGAACCGAGCGATCAAATCAGCTGACTGAGTCTACGTATTTAATATAATTATAAACTAAACAAAACATAATAATGCTAAATTAAAAAGTAATAATTAAATAATAAAATTAATAATTGTTTTTAGATTTTTTATAATTTATATAAAGCTAAAATAAAAAAAATTGAAATTTAAAATAAACGTCATTTTCATGAATTGACTAATACTCCTGGGGGGGCCGAAAGCGGCCCCCAGAAGTTTGAGAAATCTGTAACAGATAGATCCCTACTCTTGAAGTCACACCAAGGCGAGATTGGTTGGGGAGATTAGATGGATCCATAATTATGTAGAGATTGACATTTTTATTATTTCATTTTTAATATATAATATACTTATAATATATTATCTAACACAATATTTATATATTATATTTACATTGCATTTATAATATATTATATATTCACATAATATAATTAAATTATGTTTTTTTAATATACACAGATACGAGCAAATATTGTATAAATATAATAAATACTTATTTAACATACACAATCTTAAATATAAACAAATTTAAAATAATGTAAATAACGTTATATGCTTAATACATACTATTAAAATATCAAATATCACATATTAAAATATTAAATATTAAATGTTAATATAAAATATCAAATACATACTATCAAATGTGTAGGCAAACATGAGATTTAAGTATTGAGATTGACATTTTCATTATTTGATGATAATGTTGAATTCGGCGACTTGTAAAAAAGTTAACAGTTGAATTTTTGAACGACTTTTAACATTTTATATTTTTAAAATATAAAATGTGTATGAAAAGCATATGCATTGAGATAGACATAAATGCATTAAATATAAAGTGAAATTGAAAACTAAAAAAATGTTATTTCTTTAAAACTAAACAAATAATTTGTAATAAATAAAATTTACAAATAAATTATTGCAAATTTATTTAAAATTACAATAATTTGTAATTCAAATTCTCACTGTAACATTTATTTGTCACGAGGAAATAATCATTTCTGATTCTAATATTTCACATATAATAATCAACATTTTCTTCTCTAAATAAATACTAGTGCATTAGAAATAACTCGTTATATAACCTAATTGAGAAAAGGTTGAAATAACGTTCGATATATTACACTTTCTAAATTAAATAATAGTCTTGAAGAACTTTAGTATTTAAAAAGGGTATTCGTTTCTAACTGAATAACGGGTCGCGAATACCGAACCCCAACCATTTTAAATGATTTATCGGTTTGTGGATTTTAGAAAAATCAGTATTCATTCAGATAATCGAAAAAGCAGTAATTTTGTTAATAACATTAAGAAACATTGACATAAATCACTTTAAAACTTTATATACGAATTGACTAACTAGTGCTTACGGCAGGCAATGATTTTGAGCTATTTCCTCAATCGCAAAAATCAAGTGTATATGTAAATATTATTTATTATCGCACTTCAGCAAATACACCATTAGTATTCAACAACTATTTCGTGTTTTACTTCATGCGTTATTGTGAACATAAAGAATTTTTGTTTATGAAATCATCGCAAGACAGTAGTAGTGTTTGCAAAATTTACGGCAACAGGTTTTTCCAGTTCACTACGTTCACTAAATTATAATTTCAATTTCGACTGAAATTAATTATTTCAATATAAAAAGATTAAAATACAAAGTTGATTCGTGTTGAAACCGAAATCCTTAATTTTTATCAGACATTAGAAACACTAAGGCTTCTCTTAACACTAGAGCTAAATTTATTAAGTTTTGACAAGTTTATGTCAAAAATAGATAATATAAATAATATTATAGATAATATAATTTTATATTAATAGATAATATAAAATTTAACCTTTGATAATAATTGATAACAAATAAAAACTATCAGTGTAAACACTACAATATAATATTATAATATAATATTATATAATATTATAATATTTTATAATATAAACACTACTGTGATTGCATTATAAACACTAGCAGCTAAATTTATTAAGTTTTGACAAGTTTATGTACTAATAGATAATATAAAATTTAACCATGGATAATAATTAATCAATAACAAATAATTAAATATCCAATAATCGATCTTATCGAATAATCGAAGTTGTGTAATTCAATTAATCTAAGGGGAAAAGGTTGCAGCTAATTTATATATCTTGAATGTACAAAATAAAAAATACTTATTGAATGAAACTTCACGAATAAATTGGTGTTTACTCAAACATAGCCTATCGATTAATTGAATTACATTCAAATATACCATTTCCGTTGGGCTATAATATTAGATCTGTGAAGGGCATATTTTCTTAAGTTGCGTATTCACAGACTAGACATTATTTATAAATTATAATAATATAATAATATATAATATTATAATAATATAATAATATTAATTTTATTAATAATATTATTAATTTAATGCTTAAAATATGTAAAAATATCAAAATAAACATGTATTTTTATTTTTATTTTTTACAAAATAAACACGTTACTTTTCGACAATGATTAGACTGAGAATGAAATTTGATTATAAAATTATACTTATAATAAGCTATTAATACATTATAAGTAAAATTAATGTATTTCGTTTATGAACTTACGTTAAAATACGGCAACACTTGTTGACATTTTAAATTACTTCAAATTTCAATTGTATAATTTAAACTCGCGTAGAATCCAATAAAGCGCTAAAAGATTTAAATTTTGGCCAGTGATAATGATTTCAAAAATATGGTATACGCAATTGCGATGGCAGTAACGTTCATAGTATAAACATACAGGAATGCTCTAAACATACCGGACAGATTAGTTATCAAGAAGAATTGAACTTAAACAGTTATAGTGTAAAGCTTGACACTATTTTCATCGATCATTCTGATAGATAAATTTTATTACTATAAAAAGGTCGTCACGCTCTCTGACTGCAAATAATTTTGATTTTAGCGTTTAATTATACTTTTTTCATTCTTGCTGTTATTTCTATCACAGAAATTTTAACAAACAACTCATCAAAAGAACTATTGTATCTATAATTGTGTATATTTATCAAAAGAAAAGGTTGCTAAGCAACTATATCTTACGTGAAAATTTGATACTTATAGGCAAATTGCTGTATTGATGTATTCGAATACCGTGCTTTACAAATCAAAGTACTCTTTATTTTCAATAAAATTTAAAAAAAACAGGTTTATTGTGGATGAAAGCTAATTAAACAGACAATATTTGAGGGAGGAGCTATTTTAAGTATACATTAACAGACAGTATATAACAATAATAAAGACAAAAAGTTAAATATATAGAGCATAAATGTTAAGAATGTAGTTTGATTTAAATCAACGATATGCCCAACTATAATGATAATGATAATTATATATTATATTATTATAATTATAATAATTATTATCTTTTAAATATCATTCTAAAACATTTCATTAAACGTTTATATATACTGTCAATAATACTGATATTTTGTGTCAATGATACGTTTACTGATATTTATAGATACAAAAATATATTTCCATAGAATCCAATTGATATAATTTCTGCCCAATGGATATTGAGACGTTGGGCGCGATGAGGCAGAACGCATCAGCATTCTTCGTAATGCTTGCAAAATTACTACGCCGTCACTGCGGAGACCCTCATGCCGGTTCATATCTGATCTAGCGCGTAAGCCAGGCAATACAGATCAATAATAAGGATTTTCTTAAATAAATAACTTAAAAACCACTAAAAATAACTAAAATAGACAGTTAAAAACGACAGTTCAAAACTGACAAGGAAAATCAAAATGTTCAGTTTTCACGATATTGTCTGGGCCTCAGGTCCTGCGGGATCTGAGCCCTCCAGCCAATCCCACAAACCGCTTTCCGACAACCCGCCGCTCTTCGGGGTCTTTCACTCCCGAAGAGTCCAATCGAGGCGAATTATGCTTGGTAATCGCGAGATAAGCAGCTTAAGAAACCTTAGACTTTGCACTGGAGGAGGTCATCTTGAAAAGAAGACTAATCACGAGATAGCCCAAGTACCCCAGAAGCGCACTTGAGTTTTCACATTCAATTACGTATGCTGATCACGTTTCAGGGCCCACCTAGCTCTCTTCAGAATACGTTTGAGTCTATTCAGATCAGCTTCAGCAGACCAGTTCACCGTAATAGTGAACCCCATGTATTTTACTCGACTTGTGAAGGTAGGAAGTGGTTGATTAGTCAATATGGAAGATAGAGCTGAGAGTGCTAGTCTCTTTATTTTTTGTCGCAGGAGCGCCATGAATGACTTCCACCTGCGATTTGGAAGAGTTTAAAATAAGATTGAATATGGGTAACTGATCTTTTAATCTTAAAAAGAAACAACTGATGTCAGAGATTACATCTTTGCACCTGCGTCCAGAAAACAGGGCTGTGGTATCATCAACGTATAAAACTAGATGTTGATCGCGTTTAACGTTTTTGTAAAGTTTAATAGAGGCAGCAATATACAAGATTGGATAAAGTGGGGAACCTCGAGACACACCTGTAATAGGGTAGAACTGACGTGCATCAGCGTCGTCTTCATAGAAGAACCGCTTAGTGTATAACAAAATCTCCACTCTGCTAACAATTCGCGCGGGTAACCCAAAGGACCTGACAAAAGAGATAACAAAAGGAATGAAAATGTAATCAAATGCAGCAGAAAAGTCAAGAAAAACAGCCACATCAAGCTGATGACTGTTGTCATGACAAAACTGGTGTCCTTCACCTATTGTTGTATGGACTGAGCGATCTTTTACGTACCCATGTAAACCTGGTGGGATTAAATTTCGTCTACATAGATAGTCGCGGATTTTACGCGCAAGCGCTTTTTCATAAATGGAGATGAGGTAGTTTTGAATCGAGATAGGCCGCAAACCTTTAGGACATGAAATCGAGTTCTTTTTTGGTATAAAAACACGACGGCTGATATTAATGCCAGCAACATCGGACGGGGAGGCTAGTAGCATTGTGATAGCGACCTCCTTTCTCTGACTGTTTGTCAAAAGCTGATAGACTCGAGTGGAGAGTGGCGCGTGGGATTTGGAGGTGCCTGAAAGTGGCCCCAGGAGTTTAGGATATCTGTGACAGATAGATCCTTGCTCCTAGAGTCGCCCCAAGGCGGGATTGGTTGCGGAGATATAGTGGCTCCATAATTATGTAGGGATAGTGACTCCGCCAAAATTTTGTCAAGGTCAATGCTACCGATTCAACCAAATGCTCTTTCCTTCCAGCAGACAAACTTCTCCCTCTTAAATATCTTCCAAAAGGAAGACTGAGAAGGGTTAAGGCAGAAATGCTCGCCTTGTCTCAACTCAACTGGAACCTGTATCTAGTGCGCCAGTATTCATTTGAGAGGACATGTCTGGCGGAAACAGAGAGATTAGGTAGGTGTAGCATTTAGCTAGTACCTTGAGTTTTGTTAGAGTGGGATTGTATATATGACCTTTATAGGTAGTCGAAAGAAACGCGGTAGCTTGCGATGAGAGATAGGAATTAAATTTGGTCAAACTCTCATTTCCAATTATGGGGAATAGTTGGATAACCGCCTGAGATAAATCCAATCTGATAAGGTCAAAGTGATATCTTCTCCTATCTCCCTATATCCGCCAAATAATTAGGTCATGACGAGTGGTCAGCTTTTGGCGCGACTGCTCAGTACAGATGGGTTTCAATAACTACATCTTATGAAGCAGTAATATGTCGATGAGAGAATTAGTTGTTGAGAAATGAAAGATGGAAAAGGTGGCTTGTGAATAAGATAGTCGTTCCTGGTTCTGCGGAGTGCTGCATTAATCCAACGACCAGTTCTGTCGTTGAAGTCAGCGAGTAACATGTCATAGCCACTACCTAAAATACGGTCCAGGAGTTCACGGTTCATGTTAATTTCCCCTGGCCTAATGTAGATATTGGCTATACTGATACGTCAATACAGATCGGAAATGCTGCTTCAGTTCTCGGAACTTTAATTAATTTTATGCATTGAGGTAGATAACCATATGAATTTACCAAAACTGGCTGTTGTTTAAATTTGGAATTTTTGATCCTGTCTTATATGTGTACGATTACACTGCGAATCCCAGCCATCAAAGGCACCGTTGAATTGCTGCAAACTATGCAGCGATTCGGCATGTTTGATGTGTAAGCTTAAACGCTACACACAAATGCAACACTCCTTACAGTAATTTAATGTGTCATAGCCCTCATTTTTGTTTATGATCCTTTTAAAATAATGATCAAAATAAAAACGCGAAAAATAATGATCGTTTAATGTATTAATGTAGCCAATTGTCGCATTGTTTATCGTTACAAACCATTAAATTTAATTTGATCGGCACAATAACTATAATGTCAAAAATAAGATAACCAACTCATTTTCAACATTTGATAATTTCAAATGTTTTCTTTTTCATTTTATTTGACGTTTGCATTTTATGCATTTTTCATAATATCATGTGATTGCTTGTTAATTTTACTTTTCTGTCTTTAGAAAATTAGCAAAACCAATCAGGGGACAAGAAAACTTTTAAATAATTTGCAAATTATATTTGTAGCGTTTAATTTCGATTAATTATTTGTGCCAAGCACATATTCTGCTTATAGCTTGAATTATTTTTTGAATTCTATAATTTTCAAATTCTATTTTGAATTATAATATTTGAATAATATTTGAATAATAATTTTACTTTATAAATTTTCATAATTTCCAAAATTCATAATTTTTATAATTTTATTTAATTGTCAATTTTTAATTTATAACATTATAACATTATACGCATGTTGACAAAATGTAATATATTCATGGCGATAGTGCACTAAGAATTGTTTAACTTGGTGCAGTAGATATTTAGTAAACTTTATTCACTTTGTTACTTGGCCAATATCGATATATACAATGTAATAGTGAATTCTAAATATAAATATTTAGTATAAATATATATATTACTATATTTTTATATTGTAAATCATATTAAGATAATATATTATAACTTAGATAATTATCACAGAATTCAGACAACTTATATACGAATTGAAAATTTTATTGACAAAGACGTTGAATGTCGTAACGTGTTAGGACGAATTGTTTTGTATCTCATATTGTTCAAATCTTAAAAAATAATAATAAATATTAGAAAGAATCCGTCAAGCGAATTTAGAGCCTGCATTAATTAACCAAATGTTAATTAAAATCTATAAAGATTTGAACAAATCCATAAAGATTTTATTTATAAAAGAAAGAAGAAAATGGATATTTTCACAAATGTTAATCGTTCATTTATAAAAATTTAAGAATAATGTCGAAAACTTGTAAATAAATTATTTATTTGGAAAATTTAAGACTTTAATTAATTAAAAATTTAAGCATTTAATAAACTATAATTTGTATCAAATTTTTATTTTAAATATTTCATTTTTTATAATTTTTTGTTTTTATAGTTATGTTTCTGATGTATCTCTTAGATTACAGTAAATATTTACAAAAAGGACGACTCAAATTTGTAATTTTTAAAAGATCAAATTAAGAAATTATTCTGGATACAAGTACTTACCCATTTTTAGATATTTTAAAGGAATATCATAAATTATCGAGACAAAACACCAATTAAGAAACATTTTTCCACTCCGATACAATTTCTAAATAGAAGAAACTTATAAGATTGACATTATTTGACAATCGAAATTAAAAGCAATCACAAAACAGTAATGTTGAAGCAGCATTACAAGGAGTTCCATCTCGTCTAACCGGTCAATGCTATTTATACGCTCTACTTCCTTCCTGTCAAGCTTTTCCCAAAGTTCTTGAGCTGTACATATATTAACGTGTGTAAATCCGGCGTCTTTAAAACGATTTAATTGGCTTTCCTTAGAGAAACATACATCGACGCCCTGTAGTGGACATCCTTTGTTCTTAAAGTTTTCTATCATTAATCTGCCAAAGTTATCATCTATGTTGACCTGTTCGTATAGAAGAAAGACAGCTTGGCTAAACAAACTCGCAATATTATTTAAAAGACGTTGCGATTGATTCGGCTCTAGGTATACTAAAACACACTCAGAAATAAATAGTGTCGGTATGCTAGGATCAAGCTTGCAAATACTAAACATCAAATTTGAAAAATCGGCACGGGAGACGGTCGACAAGTCGCAAGCGAGTAATTTGTAACTTTTGCAGATTAACCTTCGGCAATTTGACGCACATTTATCTGCATCATCACCACAGCCACCAACAGAACTGAATGAAGGTATCTTCAATAGTTTATCGTATATGACTTTATGTCCTCTTATGCATTCAATTTTTCTTCCTACAACGTTATCTAAATCAAGTTCAACGTAGGTGCAAGTAAGTTTGCATTCATCCAAATCATCTAGCAGATAAAGAAATGTTGTATCGAATCCACATCCAAGGTTGACAATCTGTGAAACTTTGAAAGACTCGATAAACCGTTTTTGAATGTGTCGAAATGTTACAACTCTGAGATAGTAACCAAGATTTATCTCTGGTGCTGGTCTGTCAACTTGTCCTTTGGAGAAATATTTTATATAAGGATCTTTCCAGTAACCGAGCTCAACCGCCTTGTTTTTCACTGCAGTGGATTCGTCATTTGTCTCTTCAATATGCAGTTGTATCATTACATGCAGTATTACTGATTCCTACACAATATCTACAAACAAGTATATATTTAATATTATAAGAATATGATATTAAAATGTTATTATAATAAAATAATATTAAAATAGTATATCAAAGCATTTATTTTTAATCAAAAAATAATCGAATACCGTTGTATAATACGATTATTACTTTTCTGAATTGCATTTGCAAACACCGAATCCGTCTCATTACCAAAAAATAAAATAGCAGTTTAGTTAAAGCTATCGTGTTTATCTGGACTCATTTATGAGTAACCCTGGATTTGCAGCTTTTAATATAAAAAATGATTGATTTCAAAAAATTAAAATATTACCAGTAGTAATAAGTATATATTATTGATTATTATTAATTTAATTATTACTAGTTACCACACCAAATATTCTTTTTCCGCGAGTTTAATTATCCCGTTACCATACCAAATATTCCTTTTCCGCGAGTTGAGCCGCCAATAACGGGACTTATCAGTCATCGAAATACGGTCCTCACAAGTGAAAGCGCGACACAACGAGAATACACCAGAGTATCTCAGTGCACTATAAATGCTATCTTCGATAAAATCATCCCATGGCGACCAAAGCTATCCAGGCTTTCGCGGTGTAGCGAGTCGAAAACGTTCATAAGCGAACTGGCTACTATCTACGAATTAGCCTCAGTAAATGAGTGCTCTCTAAAGTATGCTGTCATTTTCTGCCAATTGATTTTGCAGCGACCTCCGAAGTAGAATCAAAATAAGCTCAAACAAACCCTGTCTCGGTGGTTGGCATTATGGCATTCTCGCGATTTTGATTCCTTGCTATTTGAAGCTCGAAACCTCCAGGCGCTTATCGTTAATCCGAGCCGTCCGCGTCCAGAAATGAATAGTGCAAGAATGTTTAAGAAGATGGTGCTCAGTGGCAAACTATTCTCAGCGATGAAGTTTCTGCAAGAGGACCCAGGTTGTGGATCCATCTTGAATCCCAGCAATGTCACTGATAAGGCCACTGTTCGTGACATCCTGTTGCAGAAACATCCCGATGCGGTGAATATTAACCCCGATGCGATAGTGACCTCCCCCATCGCATATCCAGGTGCATTCCATCCAATACTATTTGACGCGATTGACCATTCTGTGATAATCGCCATGGCTAAGAAGACAAAAGGAAGCGCTGGCCCGTCTGGAGTGGATACATATTCGTGGAACTCGATGTTAACAAATTTTGGCGATGAGCCCCTGAAACTAGCTAATTCGCTGGGCACATTCGTCAGAGCTCTGTTTACCGTGACTATCACGGATTGCACCATGGAAGCGATAACCGCGAGCCGCATTGTTGCGCTTAGCAAGAACCCCGGAGTAAGACCCATCGGCATAGGAGACGTCTCCAGACATATCGTTTCAAAGGTTGTACTCAGTATCGCCCAACCTCACATGCAAAAGATTTGTGGCTCACTGCAAATGTGTGCAGGTCAGCGGGCTGGCACAGAGTTTGTGATCCATCATGTACGAAAATCATTGGCGTCTAATCCACACTCGATCGCCCTCTCCACCGATGCAGACAACGTCTTTAATCGTGTGTGCAGAAAACGGCATTGCGGAATATGCCCATGATATGTCCTGCCCTATCGAATATTATCTTCAACATCATATCTCGAGCCGACAAGAATGATTGTTGAAAAGGAAGTAATTTGGTCGCGTGAAGGCTTCACACAGGGCGACGTTCTCTCAATAACATACGTTGCAGCTGCAATTGTGCCCCTGATTATGCAAGCACAAGACAATTTCACCAATGTTCGCCAACTCTGGTACGCGGAAGACGGTAATATGGTTAGTCCTCCCGAAAAAGTGCTAGAGGCATTCCGAGCACTTGGGTACTACATAAACGCGCACAAATTCAACTTGTACACCAATGGTGCGGATATCGGGAGAGTCAGGATGATTTTCAAAGATGAGTTCTTGTCCTCATTGCCTGATGGACTAATAATCTTTGGCGCCCCAGTCGGAAATAATGCATTTTGTGCTGAGACAGTCAAGTCTATCGTATTTAAGTTAGTCTACCATTTGTCGAAACTCTGAGAGATTGCCAGTTTCGAAGCTCAATTGGCATTTTTCGAGTTGCTTAAGTCTTTCCAGCAGAGATGGAAGCATTTACAACGCTGTCACAACTGTTCCCAGTCTTGGTTCGAACAATTAATGACTAAAATGCTCGCTTTTCTTCAAGAATTGGGGATTACCTGTTTTGATGACGGCGATCCACTGCTTGCTATCCTTTCTATGAAGATCCGAAATGGCGGTCTTGGGTTAGATGACCCAACAACGACAACTGCATCTGAATATTCTGCCTCTTTGCAGGTGTGCGCTACGTATGCGGAAAGCCAGCATTGTAACAACCATGATGCAATTATGACCGAGGCGTGTCAATTACTAAGAGAGCAGCGCCAACTCACAGACACTGAACGAAGATCAAGTGCACTTAGCCGCGCTTCGCAAAACTTGTAAAGCATGGTTGCGTATGCGACAATGCGTGGTGCATCCGCATGGCTATCTGCCTATCCGTCTGACAAAAACGACACACCGCTTAGTAATGACTTTCGCGATGCAATGCTAGCACGATATGGACTAGCGAACCGGGACATCCCGAAATGCTGCCAATGCTGTCTATCGAACACTCTCCAGCACACCCTATCTTGTCCGCTCGTAGGCTTACCGTCGATGCGTCACGACTGCGTTCGCGATATGATTGCCTCAGAGTTGACAAAGGTTTGCCCCAACTTTCAGGTCGAACCAATGCTGATTCCTCTCAGAGCTGGCACTACTTTCAAGTGTCCCTCAACGACGACGGAAAGAAAGGCTCGTCTAGATATAGCATGCGCGGGTCTTTTCGGAGATAGGACAGATCGAACATTCGTTGACATTTGTGTATACAATTTATACGCTCCGTCTAATCTCTTGAAGGAACCGAATGCCAGCTGTGAATACCACGAGCTACGAAAGAGGAGGAAATACATTTAATGTGTAACTCAAGTCGAACGGGCCTTTTTCGTTCCTACCATATTTTCGTGCTCTGGAGGCAAAGGAAAAGAATGTACTATTTTCCTTCGTAGGATTGTCTTATTAATAACATCGAAGAAAATCATGTCTAGCTACGGGATTGAGCTGAACAGGTTGCGCTCGAAGATCGGGATCAGGCTGGTGATGATGGTTTCTAGATGCCTCAGAGCGTTGCGCTCCGCACGTAATCGCCCAGTCATCCGTGAAGACTAGGATGAATTTCCAGGGCCTTTACGAACTTCTTGTGACACTGTTATTATTTTTATTGGTTGTTATTTTTCAGACACTATATTTTTCAAATTAATTACAAAAATTAATACTAGTAGTGATAATTAAATAATACTAGTAGTTATTATTAGTAGTATCAGATCATGTAACTGAGTATCCGTATATAGTATTATTTATAAATTAAAAATAATGCTAAATAAAAATTAAATATTAAAATAATAAATAATAAAATAATAATTAATAATTTTATATAATATTTTATATGATTTATGAAGTTAATATTTAAAATTGAAATTTAAAATAAAAATCAATTTTTATGAATTGACTAATAAATAACATACTATGTATCAGAGTAAGGATTAGAGTTCATCAGGAATTAGATGTTATCTGATTTCCTAATGTATTGAATAGAGAATGTGCTATTATTCTTTATATATTATTCTATATTTATATTAAGTTAAAATTTAAAATAAAAATCAATTTTTATGAATTGACTAATAAATAACAGACGATGTATCAGAATAATAAATAGCGGTCATGAATAAGTGCTACATTAAAAGAAGTATATAAATAAATAATAGTAATGTTTTTAATCATATTTTGTTGATTTATATATTGTAATGTAATATTAAAATAATATAAAAAATAATATTAATATTTTTAATAATATTTTGTTGATTTACATATTGAATATTTTATATTGTAATAATATTTTCTTAATTCATCTTTTTCATTATAAGAAATATAAACAAAAAATAAATAATCTGACTTGCTTGAAAATTAGCATAAAATAATAATGCCGTATCAATAATACATTGCTCCAGTGTCTCTGAAAGAGAAATTATCGGGAAAACAAAGTCCACAGGTCAAAAGAGCATGTCAGTAGAACAAATAACATCAGATAATTGAGTATACGTATTTTATACGATATATAAATTAAAAATAAAAATAAATAATTGTCCGAGCAGCCGTCTTGAAAGGATTATGTATATTATCTCTCAAATTTGTTTAAATTTGATAGATAATATACACAATCCTTTGAAGTTGACTGCTCAGATAGCCGAAATATTGGTTAAAAAACAATTTGTATTTTTTTATAAATTAGCATAAAATAATAATGCCGTATCAATAATACATTGCTCCAGTGTCTCTGAAAGAGAAATTATCGGGAAAACAAAGTCCACAGGTCAAAAGAGCATGTCAGTAGAACAAATAACATCAGATAATTGAGTATACGTATTTTATACGATATATAAATTAAAAATAAAAATAAATAATTGTCCGAGCAGCCGTCTTGAAAGGATTATGTATATTATCTCTCAAATTTGTTTAAATTTGATAGATAATATACACAATCCTTTGAAGTTGACTGCTCAGATAGCCGAAATATTGGTTAAAAAACAATTTGTGTATTTTTTCTCGGGGATGACTCACTAGATAAAGATTAAATTTGACTCAAATGTAATTCTGAACAATATTTACATTTATATCAAGTTAAAATTTAAAATTGAAATTTTAAATAAAAGTCAACTTTTATGAATTGACTAAAAATTAATATTATTATGTAGACAACGTTACGAGCATAGCTCAGAGTTGTTGACAAATCGATAGTAAAAATAAAAGAAAAAGAGAAAAACAAAAACAAATAGTCAACAATTTAAAATAATCTGTCCTTTAAAGAGCTCACGAGTTGCCGAATTTACAATATCATCGCTTAAACGATTCCATTAATTTATTATTCGTTGTTCAAATTGAATCGTCCTAGAATTACTATTTGTCGGCGACTAAGATAAAACGAGTGACCTCGCAAAGCTCAAGTTGATCGAATGTTGAAGAGCTCACGCAACACATGGTGTTTATTGTGAAATATCTCCTATACAAGACAAGATCCCGCGAGTCACGAATATCACATAACGACTGCATATTTAAAGACCGAAGACGGTCCTAGTAAGGAAGTTCTCTCAAAGAATGCACTAATTTTGTTTCCCTACGTAGTACCTTCTCAAGTCGAGTAATCTCATCTCTGGTTCGAGGGTATGAACATTGAGAAGCATATAACAAATGGCTTAGTACAAAGGCGTTTGCAACAACTCTAAAAGAATGTGGACTCACATAGCTGAATCATTGGCGAAAGAAACCAACCATACGCATGGCCTTCGAACAAATGTACTCAGTATTTTGGCGAGTGGAGAAATCATCCGTTATCAATACGCCAAGATCTTTATAGCTCGAAACCACTTTAATCACTCGATCCCCGATAAGTGTGCCAACAACCAAATCCTGTTCAATTCAGTCAAATTTCATGAATCGGAAATAGAAATTTCCCTCGCAACCTCTGATATTGCGAAGGACTATGATATCTTCTTCGATTCAAATCTGAAACATCTGGGTTCGATTCACTGTAAACCCATTCTAGCATCTGTCAAAGTGAACAATCTTCCTCCGCATCCAGAGGAAAATGATATCGAAGTTCTGAATAAAGTTTACAAAATTTCAAACTTCCTGTCTGTCATGGGGAAAAGTGGATTTCCATTTCCTGTAGGTTTATGTTCATCCCCCATCTGTCAATATATGACTAAAGAATGTTTCGATCATAATCCGACTTGATGGCTCTCCAAATTTTTAAATCGTCTGCAAATAATAATGAATGCGAACTTATTACACTGGGAAGATCGTTGATGAAAATACAAAACAGCAGAGGACCCAATACATACCCTTGCGAGACACCGGCATAAACTGGATAATGCTCGGAAAGAGTACCGTGAATGGCGATTTGGTATGTGCGACCAGAAAGAAAGTTGCATATCCAACGAATGATAATTGGATTGGTGTTTAATGCACCCATCTTCATAATCAACTTATCATGGGGTACATGATCAAATGCTTTTGAGAAGTAAAAAATATGGTATATACAGCATACCCCTCATCCACTATAAAACCTAACTTTCCTGTGCCAATAAAAGGTTGGTTACTGTGGAACAGTTTTTACGGAATCCGTGCTGATTAGTAGAAAGTAACCTGTATGATTCTAGGTAGTTACTGATTATCCGATAAAGTAATCTCTCTAATACACGACACGATACAGAGGTTAAACTAACCGGTCGGTAGCTATCTACACATGATCGATCATATTTCTTATGAAGCGGCATAATGATAGAGCGTTTTCATGCATTCGGGACTATACCGTAATATAATGATGCTATAAATATCCTATATAAAGGCGCAGCAATGACATCATGAAGATTCTTCAGATATATTGAGGGAAGTAAATCTGGGCAAATCGAGCCCGACGGTTTCAGTCGTCTAAACTCTTTCATAACATCTTGAACTGTGAACAAGTGAAGAATATCAAAAATTGACGGATTAATACGAGTAATTTCTAAACGAAGAGAAGTAGCAGATGATACGAGAAATTTACAAAATGCAGTAGCAATATCTAAATGAACTACTAGAGTGCGTCCATTGTTTCCAATGATAAAGCTAGAAGGTCGAACATTACTTTTAAAATTTGCATATTAAAATAATATGTTAGGATTGTTGGCTTACTTTCCTACCAGTACTTGTTCAAATTGCCGCTTTTTAAGTCTCTTGAGATATGTAAAATGATTCCGACACTTTTTAAATGACCTATAATCAGTTTTTTCATTCCTATACCTTACGAATTTTTGCTTCTTGGATCTCAATGCCTCCTAAAGCTTCTTATCAAACCAAGGATTTGTGCGTGCACGGGCAGTTGCTACCTTACGAGGTGAGAAACGTAGAAGGAGCGATATCATTAGGGTTTCAAATTGTTGCCAAGATGATTCAACTCCAAAAATCAATGGATCATACCAATTTGTACCGAGAAGGGATTGACGTACTAAACTGAAATTGGTTTTGAAACATTGTACTGGCATACATGAAAACTCAGGTTTTGACAATATATTGGATAAGGTTGTATTAAAGCGAATAACAGAATGGTCAGAGCTGCCTGAAGTATCCAAATATGTTATACCAGTGACCAAATATTTATCGGAAGTAAGACAAATATCAAGCAAAGATTGATGGTCTCCAGAGGAACGAGTAAACATTGAGACATGTTGCGTTAGATTAAGAAAATTGATAGTATCAAGGAATGCTGATGAAGAATTATTGTTATCTAAGCATATGTGGTTAGTTCAGTCTATAGAAGGCATATTTAGATCGCCCACTACTACCACAGTACTACGGGATCCAAACTTTAATAATGTATCAACTATGGAACAAACATCCATTCTTAGACTACGATATATAAGACCAATAGTAACTAACACATGACCGGACAGTAATATATCGCTCCATAGTGTTTCTGTACCACCTTCAGACTTGGCACTTAAGGTCATAAACGCTACACTATTATGTAAATATAAAATTACCCCACCTCCTCTCTTTCCGGTCCTATCGACACGATAAGAAGAATAATTAGCTATTTCAATCTCGTGATTAGATATATCGGAGTGAAGCCAGCTTTTTGTTATTGCGATTAACAAGGGCTGGGAATATTGAATACGTTGCTTCAATTCGTGAATTTTATTAAGAAGACTGCGTGCGTTAGTATACAAGATCACAGAACTGGAGCCCATTGAAGTACATGTGCTATTTCCCTAACTGTTAGCACTATTGGCTTTCGCCAAAGCAGACCACAACGGTGATTGATGATAAACAATGTCGTCTAAGTAATCACATGTATTTGTAATACGTATGTTGGATAAGCTAGAAGCGACGAGAGGAGCTAAATCTAATCCACAAACAGCGGAGTCCAATTCAAGCGAGTCCCTCGTCGCACAATTTGAAAATTCCGAATTCTTAAGTTTGTTTCTCCTGCATCTAAGCGCGATCTCAATAATTGTCTAACCTCCCGAAGACGTTCACGTTCAAACTTGTCAAGATCATTTAGTAATCTAACGGGATAACCTTTAAGATGATAGGAGTTGCTCAAAATAGTTTTGGCAGCTGCTGCGTCGGTAAAAATTGCTTTTAATAATTTAGGATGATTATTCTGCTTTTTACCAATTTGAAACAAAGCTAATAATTTAATTTTGGACGTGACCTCTTTCGGTGACGCAACCAAAATGGTTGATAGTATCGCACGAACTTTGGATAAGTCTTCATCTAATTTATGTTGTATGTTGACCGACATAGATTCAGGTATATTAGTGAAAACGATAGTGCGAGAAGGATCATGATATTTGCGTACGCGGGAAAAGTGCTGCTCAGAGGAAATCACTGATTTTCCATCAAGATTATGTGGAGATCTATCAATGACTCCAGTTATTTGGCATATATAAGGTATAACATTTGCGAATAACTCGAATTGATTTGAATCTTTGTGATTAAGAGAAACTTCCTCTGACTGACCCAGAATGTTAACATATGTAGAGCGCTTAAGTGAATAAGCATTGATTGGATCAGTAAATACATCTGGATAAGTAAGAGATGCTGAGAAGCTTGAATTGATATCGGATTTACTGTACGATCGTTGTAGGTTTCCACTATCCAAATTTCCGTTATTGATAAGATTGCCATTGTCCAAACTGTTATTTTCTATAATCGGTGATGATCTATTGATTAATAAGTTCGATGTTCAATTTAATGATTCACTTTCGATTTGCAGGAAATCTGTGACAACGTGTTGCTCTTGCAATGTTTGGGAATTGTCTGTAAATCGACCGCTTTCTTCATTTGATGATAATAATTGTTCTTTTCCATGTCTGCCACAGTTTCGTTCGAATTGTATTTCACTAACATCTTTGTCACAAACGATACTATTTGAATTGTCATGGCTGATAGACGATTGATCATTCTTCGAAACTATCAATTCTTTACGAAGAGATGCTGAACAGAATCCTCATAGAAAATCTCTATCTAGAAAATTTGAAGGAAGACGAAGAGGTAGCCAAACAGTATTCCACACAGAACAATCTGCCATGGAACACTCTACATAATGCTGGGATCCATTATCATTCACAGTCGATTTTGTCGTTTTCCTCCGTTTCCCCATATTAATTATAATTAGTTTCAGCAATTGAATTGTAAGTAGCTATGTTAGTAGTTACTGATCAAGAATATTGAACAGTAATGATTGTTGTCTTCAGTAATCGTTGTAAATGTTGATCCTTGATCTGTATGTTATTTATTGCATGTATATCAATTTGTAAGTAGCTTTAATCAACCTTTTTTATCAACTCAATATACTGTATTAACTATACTATATACAAAATATATGGTCCCAATTTCAATCGATAGTTATGATCCTATACTGAACAATCTATACAAAATATATATTTTATATTAGTATGATAACTTTATGTTACTAGCAGCGGCTAGCCAATAATATTATTTTATTAAATAAAATAATAAAATAATAACTAATTTAATTAATTATAACTACAATCGATAATTTGAATCAAAAATAAATCAGCAAAATCTAAAGCATAGAAGATTCCAATAAGCATGCCGCGTTTCCGAGCTGAATAGCGATGCCTATTCTCTGAGTCAAATATCGACCAGCTCTGAAATCTCTTGTTGCTCTCGATAGGCGTCGGCCTAAGTCCTTGAGAAATTAAAATGTTGCTAGGACAGGGCAACCCAGGGTGTCGAATGGCAATGGTTGAAACATTATCGTAAATGGGTCCAAGCATGCATATTTTGCTCATTTGCACTCTTCCGCGATGCTTGCAACGGTGCCTGGGCCCTGTAAAAAATGTGCGCCCCAGCTTGGGCACGTAAAGTCCCATATCAGGCGCTTACCGCTGGTCCACGAGACTAATGTAGTTCCATCAGGGCGCTTACCGTCCGATCGCGATAATCCGATTGGTTTCAGCCTGCAGGGGTACCCGACAGATATCAGGCGGACTGAAGCAGGTTGTTGACTGCGGTGTGACGCGAAAATCTTGAACTAACGTGTCGACAATCCAGTGCGTGGAGAATATCAGAATTCGACGTGCAATCACATCTGACAGCCGCATTGTGCAGCTGACCGAAACGGAGAGAGATCGCCTGCTCGAAAGATCTATCATCAGTCTGTATAGAAAGATTTGGAAGGTATAGCTTCCAGCAAAGATCCTGGAAGCTCGTTGTGGAGTGACAGTAATCTAGCACGATCAAGATCATCTTCCGCACTTCGTAAAAGAGCTGTGCGCTGCAACGCAAAATATGGAATGGTCCATTTGATTAAAGGCTTTGGTCCACTGGAGCTTCCTCTAAGAAGCAGTACTCCCACAAACTAATAGCCGCGGCAGAAAGATATGATAAGCAAGGTTGGTTGACGGGACCACCGACGGGGAGGATGATCTTTACTTCATCGTGATTGACACGAATCGACGCGACAAAAGCTAGGATAGCTACCTCCTCTGACCTCACGCCCCCCCCAATTTAATCGGAAGAGTCGTCTGGCGCCAGGCTCGTTCATCGATAGATACGTTTAGGACGCTTAATAACTTAATAATATATAAGCTTATAACTTAATAATATATAAGATTTCATATAACTTATATCAAGCTAAAATTTAAAATTAAAATTTGAAATAAAAGTCAAGTTTTAATGAAATGACTAATAAATAACAACTAATGTATAAGAATAAAATTAGATGTCATCAGGAGGAACTGCTAAGTTATCAAATATCAGGTTTTTATATTTATACATATTTATATATGTAAATATATATACATTTATACATAAAACAATGATTTTCATCATTAGCAAATCAGCACAATTTGTTCATCAACTTGCTTATCAATTTAATAAACAACTCGTCTTGTATTTTTCGGATGATACTAGCAGTAGCTAGCGAAATATAATTTTCGATTTTGATAAACTTGATGAAAATTTCAAATATATTAAGTTTCACTACTATTTTTATTATTTAGGATTTGCAATAGCACGCACAGCAACTCCATGTATCAACAGTCTTCGAGCAAACTGATATGAATTTATAAGATTCGTTTGAGGGTTACATTTGGGATGTTTTGAAACAACATCTTAAAAATATATTTATTTCTACATTAAACTTTATATTTTGCCTACAATGGTATAAAAACAAAAATTATGTTAAATAAATAAGTCATTGATTTGTAAATCAATAAAATAATCAGCTAATTCAATTGTCTCTTCCACATCTGCTGCTTCTAACCATGGCGGTATCGTTGCCATTGCTCGTCACCAAACGTCTCTACGTAAAATTAATGCTAACATCCGTTTCACTTCTTCCGAATTGCTAATATGCAGATCATCAACTCCTTTCACTCTGGAAGTTGTGATTGTATACCGTCCAGGCTCAGCTGCCCCTTACGTATGTTCTTTAGCGAGCTTGCAGATCTTCTTTCTCACTGTTCATTGTCTTTCGCGGTTTTACAAGCAAAACCGCGAAAATGGTAATTTGTTGATTCTGCTGTTGTGACATGACCAAAACCAAGGCATTATAACTGCGGTTTTCCTAAAAATGCATTTGCCACACTTTGTAGTGGTATAGAAATATTCAACATCAGCTGTCAATTCTCAAATCGACAAAATGTTTGTTCAAAATATTATTTATTAATCGTTCATTCTAAATATTTCTTTGATGTTAATATTTCCATTATTTAATTACATATCAATCCTGAGCGTCGCAGAAAGGGTTTCTAATTAATCTATCATAGTAATGCTTTATGCAATTTCATATTACATTAAATAATCTGAAATTAAACAAAAATTAACTTACCCAAAACCTAATTTTTATGAATTACAAAAATATTTCAAAAAATAGAATTACTGAATAATTAATTAAATAGAATTAGCGAACTTATTTGCCAACTCAACATAATTTGAAAGTAAAAATTTAAATTATATCGATTTATACTCAAAATACGATCAGCTACAATACAAGAACATTCAAAAATTCAAGGCTGTATATTGAAACGAGGACAAGCAATACCGTGATATTTAAGCTATGATTAAGATTATGAAATGGTTATTAACTAATAAAACATGTGATATTATTACTAAAGATCACTAATATAGAGAGCGCAGGCTCATACAGGATCATCACAATATGTAAAAAGGGAATATAAAGAAAGTAAGAACAAAAAAGACAGTCAAAAAATTAAGAGCGCGTCCACATTGTCCTTCAACTTGTTTTAAGGAGATCCTTAAAAGTCATCCGATTAGTGGCCATCACAATTTCCATTGAGAGAATGTTCCACATTTGAACCACGCGGCTGCTAAACACTGCGGAGAGATGAAAAGACGTGTATTTCCGCGACAAGCAACGTCCATGTCCACTCAGATTAAATCTGAGAGGTTATTAACTAAAAAATCAGGTGATATTATTATAGACCAAAAAATAAGCGCGCAGGCTCATTCAGGGACAACAATATATGCAATAAAGGCAATATAAAGAAAGTAAAAACAAAAGACAGTCAATGGACTGTCTTTTAACAGTGAAAACTTGATTTATAACAAATCGATCGATTAAATGAAGTAAAATGAAAAATAAACGGATACATTAAAGTTGGTCAATTAAACGAAATAATAAGGAATAAGCCTAGACCTACTTGATCCCATGATTAAATATAGACCTGATATGCTAAACGGTGTTGCTTATGTATAACCGTTGAGGCAAGAGAGGCTCGTCTAGATATTGTTTTCAGCAGTACTGATCACGGAAATAGGGATCGGTCCTTTTTGGACATCTGTATTTTTAAGTGTCATGCTCCTTCCTATATATCAGGACCATCTGCTGGCCATAATTATCACCAATCCAGAAAATGGCAAAATATGCAGAACGGATTTCGAAGATAGAAAAAGCAGTGTTTCATCCGTTTATACTGACTACCAGTGGTGGAATTGGATATAAAGCAAACAAAGTCTTACAAAACATTTCCCGCAAGAGAGCCACACGATAAAATATTGACTATGCTATATGCATAAATCAAATGAAAACAAAGATTGCAATAGCAATATCCAAAACATCATATTTTTGTCTACGACGAAATCGTGTAAATTTGGATTTCGTGGATTAGGTTTGAGTGAAAACAACGAAAAGAATTGATTAAAAACTAATGTATATATACCCAAACTTTAAAACTTTGTATATTTTTATTTCTGTAAAAATAAATTTTTCTTTCAGAAAAAAATTAATTGACAACAAATTGAGCCGAGGCTCTTTAAGAAAAAAGATTTATTAAACGTGGCAAATGCGTGCCAGCGCACTCTTACATGGCCACAACAAAACAAAAATGTAAACCATGTGTCGAGAAGATGTGAACGGAGGAGGTGTTTGAATGCGATAAAGGACGGAAAGTTGCTTTACAAGTTGCTTCACAAGAAATAAAAAGAATAAGAGTCGATTTGTCCTTTAGTCGACCTTGCCTCAAAGCGGGACAAAGGCTGAAGAATAAGAAGAAGAGAAGAGTCGATTTGTCTTTCCCTCATCAGATAAACTACTGAAAATCCCACCGTTGTCTTGAGAAGGAAAGGTCATCATCCAGTAGGGCGCAAAAACTTGAAGCAGTAGACGACAAAACGGTCGCACTCTTAAGCGAATTCCAAGATCGTACGACTCGTTTGGCAAAGCATGAAACTGCATGCATGTACCTTTGTGTTTTCCGCATAAGAGGGTGTCCGCGAAGCGAAGGTTGACCTCTCAGTTGCAGTAGATGTGACAGTGGATGATCTTTAGTGTGCAGAATTTTCCAAATAAGAGATCTCTCTCGCTTGTCACGGATATTTCGCAGACAAGAAATATTTAATATCTGGAGGTGTTTCCGTAGCCAAAAATATGCAGCCCTGAGACTAATTTAGTTGTTGATCTGAACACTTTCTCCAATGCACGACGCTCATAAGTAGTTTCGGGATAACAAGCTGGCGATGCTTTTAAGATATGGCTCAAGAAAAACGTATTTGCTAGGGTATGGTAACATAACGGATCTATGCCTATCAGAGCTCGACGAGTATGTCCTATTAAGCGTTTTGTAATGCAACACACGTAGTCTGAATGCTTTCGAGTGGATAAGTCAGCACAAACCCAAACTCCCAAATCTTTATATGAGTGAGTTCTTTCGATACTAATTGAACCAAACTGATACTCACCTCCAAGATAATCACATGATCTTCGTGATATACGCATACATGTACATTTAGCGGAATTGATCCTCAAGTGATTTCGTATAGACCAATTGGATATAACGTCGACGTCGCTTTGTAAATGCTGTTTGTCAAGATCGGAAATAATAGGTCGCCAAACTTTAAGATCATCTGCATATAATAAAATGAATGAGCTGATATTTGGTATCAAATCGTTGATATAAAGACTGAATAAGATGGGACCCAATACACTTCCCTGTGGAACACCTAACAACACTGGAAATGGACTCGACAGCGACTCACTTACTCGTACGACACTTTGTCGGTTGGAAAGGAATACACGAATCCAGTTTATGATTCTCTCATCAAGATGAATGTGCTCCAACTTCTCAATAAGACGCGTGTGATTAACTGAGTCGAACGCTTTTGAGAAATCAAAGAAAATGACATCAACTGGTATACCTTGATCATAATAGTGATACCAATTTTCACGTGCATGTACAAGATTAGTAGTCGTGGAATAACCATTTCGGAAGCCATGCTGTGCTAGGTTCAAAATTTGAAATCTATTTAGAAATTCTATTATTCGTCGCTTAATCAATCTCTCTAGCACACGACAACACACGCAAGTGAGACTAATAGGCCTATAATTGTCAATGGACGAACTATCCCCTTTCTTATAAATAGGACAGATGATGGAATTCTGCCAATCAGAAGGAACAACGCCAAAAGCAACAGACTCAGAGAAAATATTGTAAAGCGGATTACATATTATGTCAGCGATGTTGCGCAAATATACGGGCGGTAAGCCATCTGGACCCGCACCTGCTTTACATTTAAGTTTCCGAAGCTCTTGGAGAACATCATCACATCGGAAGAGGTCTCTGGTATCATCTCCGGGCGATTCAAATGTACACGGATCACCCATTGTCACATCCTTTATGGTCAAGATTCAAAGAATGGAAATGATTTCTAAACATATTTGATATCTGCGAAGAATCAGTTATGAATTTCCCATCGTCACGTTGTATGCAATTTATAGGTTTACAGCGTGTATGCTTAGCAGTCACATACCTAAAGAAAGAGCGGGGATCACGGTGACAGTTTATACTTAGCTGTTTTTCGAAAGATCGCCTACCAGTTCGCTTCATGGACGTAACGAGGTTTCGCCATTTCTTATAAGTGCTGAAATTAGCTATGTCTTTACGATAGTCATTAAAGGCCTTACGTCTCATCTTTAAAGCATGTTTTATGTCGCTATTAAACCAAGGCGGTGAGATCGATGTCAAACAGTGTTTACTCTGAAGAGGTGAGAAACGATTAAGGAGGTGGTACAGAGTATCCCTGAAAAACTGCCATGAATATTCGACGCCAACATCAAAAGCATCCAACCACTTTACCGCAACGAGATATATATTTACTAGAGCAAAGTCAGTTCTGAATGCGTTCACAGACGACGTCGGATTTACGCCATGTGAGTAGACATCACTCAGACCAATCGAAATTACCACATGATATGAATGACCTACTGGGTCCAGATAGCTTAATATATCGAGAATGTCATATGGTACAGTAAGACATAAATCCAAAAGTGAATGTGAATCCAGTGAGAATCTTGTAATCTGACTGACATGTTGCTTAAGAGCCAAGCTGTTTTTTAAGCCAAGTAGCTTCAAACTCTCGACATCCGAGTCATTGGAAGTGTAATTTACCCAATTGACAGATGGCATGTTGAAATCACCGAGTACAACAAATCTATCACAATAACTACTTCTCTCCATCAAAGCAGCTATGCCATCTGTGTTTGATCTTGGAGAACGATACACAGTCAATACCGTTATTGGGTGTTAACAATATAGCCTAATACACAATGCTTCATTATGGTTAATAGCATCACTAAGAGTTTCAATTACTCGGAATTGAAGCCTATTAGAGATATACGCGATAACACCTCCTCCGTTCTTGCCTGTTCTATCACTTCTACTTATGCTGTATCCCTCAATGAATATATCTACGTCTGCTATTAACGAACTAAGCCAAGATTCTGTGAAAAAACCTACATCTGGTACGATATCTTGAAAGAGACATTTTATTTCATCTAACTTATTAAGTAGACTACGAATATTCGAGTAAATGATTTTTAAACCACCATTATTTGTGCTTAACTTGAAGGAAGAATCGCGAAGAGATTTTCGAAATTCAAGAATACACCGATCGACATTGAGGCAAGGTGAAACAGTGAATATTTCACGTCTTAGGCGGAGGGCGCCAAAGATGTTTTTGTGTATCTTGGGTAGAAGATACATCTTTAGTAAAGAATCGATGGCTTTGTGCATTTCCCTTTTCATCCGTTGAGAATCCTAGTGCGCGCTTTTCAATAAGATTGCGGTGCAATCTTATCTGTTGTTTATTTTTCAATCAATTATGTTTCTGAAACAATCATGTAGTAATTCCTGTGCGGTCTTTGACAATTGGAAATTCGTCTAATACAACTTCTAATAATACAAATCAGAATGTAATTATGTGGCATAATTCCTAATGACTGTAAGAAGTCTCTAATTCTTCTACTGTTTAAGAAGGGCGAACGCACTTCTGTGAATAATTACCAATCTATCAGTCTCACTTGTGTGGCTTGTAAAGTTCTCGAAAAACTAATTGATAAAGCTCTCCGTTTCCATCTTGAAAGTCTCAATATATTCAGTGATGTACAACATGGATTCAGGAAGAACAGATCTACGATCACCAATCTTGCAACATCAAGACACAGTTGGGCTGATTCCATGCGATCAGGTGTTGGACTCGATGTGCTTTTCTTTGATCTGTTTAAAGCCTTCGACTGTGTGAAACATGACATTCTACTCTCAGTACTTTGGCACTACTGTATCATAGGTAATATCCATAAATGGCTGCATTCATTCCTAACATCTCGTTTCTTCGCATTCAAGATCGGCGGTGTCTTGTCTAAATGGCGTCCTATGTTTGTAGGGATTCCTCAGGGGTGTGTAATCAACCCACTACTCTTCAACGTCTACATCAACTCACTCCCTTCTGTCATAAATTCGCAGTGTCTTATGTACGCTGACGACCACAAAATATGGCGTTCATTGAATAGTCTCAGTGATGCAACTATACTCCAGAAAGATGTCGAGATGGTTTCTCGATGGTGCAATGCTGTCGGCCTCAAAGTGAACCCTGCGAAATGTTTCCATCTACATATTGGACAATGGACCTTCAGTGGTAGCTACCGAATTGATGGCTGTCAGATTGTAAAGGTCTCGCAAATGTCGGACCTGGGTGTGATTGTAACTAGTGATTTAGGCTCCCGCTCTCATGTCGATCATGTTGTAAGCAAATGCGTTCGCCTCCTCGGTCTAGTACGTAGGGTATTCGGTCATCTTGATTCTGTGGGATTGCGTACCCTTTACAAATGCGAAATTATCCCACACATGCTGTATGGGTCCGTCGTTGCTCACCCTCAGTTCCAGCTTAAGCTGGACGCTTACGAACACATTCTCCATCGGTGTGCACATTTGGTGCGGTCCATACGTTCGTTACCTTACGAGGAAAGCCTGCGCTGTCTTGACGTTCCCGCAGTGAAAATTTCACTAAAATTTAATGATCTGATGCTCGTGTGGAGTTGCTTGATCACCCCAGGCCACTGTTGCAAGGACACGTTTGAGCTAAGAACCAACGATCGCCTACGTGGTCACAACGATATGCTGAAGAGAATACGAGCCTTCAATAAACGAATATCAACAATGCATGATAAAATTTTACCTATCTGGAATGGTCTACCTGCTGTGACGATAAATGGTAACCTGGGGAGTTTTAAACGACGGTTGCGAAATTACCTGATGATGCGTTGTCGTCATGCCTGAATTTCACATTATTTCGTTTTATTTTTCAATTTTTCTTCTGTTTTCCCTATTGTGAACCAACATGTTCGAGCTGTTTAAGCTCTTTTTGTTGTCGAAAATATAATAATGTCACAGGGAAATACATATTACCAATAAGATGGTTCCTAGCATCAAGTCGAATGTCCCACACAAGGCTGTCATGTATGGTTACCAGTTTTGTTCCCAAAAGGGTTCCACTAGGATTTCTGGATCAAAATGCATTTTGTTGCTTTTGCGCAGCAAACAATATTGCAAGTATGAAAGACGAATTGCTCAAATTGAAGTCACATATAGAAAACCAGCAAGTATTTGTTCGTGACAGTATCTCTTTAGCTGAAAATATTCCATCTCTTTCAAAGTTACAAAGTGAAATTACGATAATTAAGTCAAAATAGGCGATGGGCAGTCAAGATAGTAATTCCCAAGAATGCTGACATCTCTAAAAATTGCTAAGCAAACATTTACAGAAATTGCAAAAGCGACTATGCCGAAAGTCGGACGTTCTCAATTATTGAGAACAATGGAGCATTTTAGCCATACAAGTGAGACGATCAATGTGTCTGATGTTGTAAAAGTGCTCGGATATGTACATACAACGCGATCTAGTCAAGAGGATATAACAAAACAATGTGCACTCAGGCAATTTAGGTACATTAATTTTATATAAAATATAAAAAATAAAAAAATATTTACATAAAGTTGCATTTGACTTCAACTTCATAACTAACAAATTTAGAATAAAATATCGAGATATATTCTTATTTTTGTTAATTAGTTTACGGCTAATTTTATATAATAATATTTATACCCATTAAAAAATTTATAAAAATTTTTTAGAGACATTTGTGATTTATTTAATAATATTAAAAAATTATATTTTAAAAAATATTGATAATCACAGGATTGCGTAAAACATATTATTGATTAAATTAGCAAGAAAATGGTATAAGATCAAAAATATAGGTAATTTGAATTATTGTTTAATTTTAAAAAATGCAGTTATAATTGGAATTTCATAAATCACAATATAAAATTATAACGCACTACTAGATGAGCAAATATTATTATTAAATACAACAGCAGCAAAAGAGCGTAGAGCTCGTCCAGGCTGGGTACAGGGTAAAAAACAGATGTCAATGAAAATCCGATTGTTCTAAGTTGGTACATTCTTCAAACTTTTCTTGAAGGACTAATTACTGGAGGCCGAAACCACTTGACTTGGTAGCTTATTCCAGCTTTTCCAAGTTCGGTTGACAATTGTGTCAAATCTTCTTCGTGGACGAATGTGTGTCTTTAACGTGAAGTGATGTCCCCTTAATCTGTTTGAATTTCGGAGTTCGAACAGTTTACGACAAACATGTTCTCTCTGCCCTTTTTGAACATTAAGCGTTGTCCACACAAACATTAAATCAGAGGACTTTAAAGATTTCTTCACTGTGTTCACACTAAGTGCGTGAAGTCAAAAAATGAATGAGAACTTGCGTTGGATTGGTATAAAATGTGTGGCCTTGCGTAATATGGATTCGTACAGGTTCATCTCTGTCGTAGTTTGAGGGTGACAGGCAGGTGAAGCGTATCTCATTAAAGATAAGACGTAAGCATTGTAAATTAACTTAAAACTGGATGGGTCAAGCTGTACAATGGTCCTTCTAATAAGTCCTAAAATTCGACGGCATTTAGCAACTGTGTGACTGGTATGTGGGATGGTCAATAAGCTTCTATTTACGATCACTCCAAGGGCTTAAAATAGGGAAACTGTTTCAATTTCTATTCCGTCAATGGTATATGACGAATTGATGTGTATATGTCCGATGCGCATGTTTTGGCTTATCATATGGACATGCTGCTCATGATCTAGATAACCTAGCCAATTCAACAAAAACCTCATGTGCTGTTATCGTTAAAACTGGAGAATCAATTTCTACCAGTTGTGTTGCTGCATCTCCACATACGCTAGATAAAACACGGCGTTAGCTCAAAAGCGGATGCAAACACTTCCGCCATGCTGTCTGGCGATGTCACACGAGTGTCCCGTCTCTTAAAGATGAAATAGCTGGTAGCAGAGCTCTGAATCCTTTCACATAAGTTCAATTTTTTTGATTTTATATCAATTTGTAAAGCTACTTGATCTTCAAAACTTTGCCTTTTTGTAATCTTAAGGCGATTAACGAAATTACGGAACATTGTATACCGCTTTTTAAAAATAAACTAATGACAGATCCTTGCACATAAGCCCGATTTTTTTGATTCTATATCAATTTGTAAAGCTACTTGATCTTCAAAACTTTGCCTTTTTGTAATCTTAAGGCGATTGGCGAAATTACAAAACATTGTATACCGTTTTTTAAAAATAAACTGATGACGGCTTAGTTTAAATAGTCGATTCCTACGTGTGAGAGCATATCGCAATTCAGTGTTAAACCAAGGAGGATATTTAGCTTTACTTTTTGGTACTCTAAGGAGTGGTGCAAACTTATCTGCAAGAACTACTAAACATAATTCAATAACATGCCACCTTACCTCAATGTCTTCAATAGCACAGTTGAATGATTTTCCTAGTGCCGCCTCTCGTAATGAATCTTCATCAATTTGTTGCCAAGATATTTTCGACACTATCAGATTTTCCACTTTTGGGATCATACACCTAGGAAAATAATTGAATAAGATCATGCAATGATCGATCAATCCAATAGGACTATGATAGCTCATATTACCCACACTTGTAATTAATTTGGAAAATACCAAATCTAGACAAGATTCCTGGTTTGCGCGAATCTGGTGGGCAACTGCACATGTTGTTCTAACGTGAGATCATTTGTAAGAAAATTCTACAAATCTACATCTGACTTGGAAGAACCACTATCCAAAACATAATTCCCGATGTGTCCAGCTGAGGGTATAGTAAAATTGCCAACCAATAGATATTCTTCAAGCTCATAACAGTGACTAATTAGTTTAAAGAAATCATGATTCAATACGGATGATTGCGACGACCTGTAGCACACGGCAATACCTAAGGGACCTCCTAAGTGTGAAACAATGACTGAGAGAAACTCACACGTGCCCAGTTCATTTTTACATTTACGAGTGGAAATAATATTTAAGGATGTCGTAATATATAGCGCAACACCTCCACCCTTCTGAGACTCTCTATCAGCTCTCACCAAATTATATCCCATAATAACAATTGAAACATCGGGGATATCACGATGCAACCATGTTTTAGTGAGAGCCAGGATCGCTGATTCATTTGAGATTACCCATGCCTTAAGTTCATTATTTTTTGGGAAAAATACTCCTTAAATTAGTATAGGCGACAGTAATATAAGAAACAGAGGGCGATTGAGTAGTAATGTTGGATGTGATATCAATGCGCGCTAGATTTCCTAATTGTAAAAAGGAATCCCTCGAAGAACTCTCCAAACTCACCAACGCACGAATGGTCACCGACGAACTACTCGAAAATTTCTTATCATTAGATCAGTCTCTCCATTCGATCTTCTACATGCTAGATTAGCACGAGCATTATTAAGCAAATCTTTCCTCAACCGAGCGATCTTTAAAATTTTTGTCGTCTTACCTTTCAAGTAATAACCTCTAGCTAAAACTGCTCTTGTATTATCTGCAGAATCAAATACTACTTTAAGTAATCGTGGTTTATGTGCTTTTTTACGAAGACGAAATAAGCTTTTGACATTGAGACTACGCGCAATATCCTCTTTGCCCTGAACAAATATATCCGAAAAGCCCTTACGAATAGAAACTACGTCATCATCCACACTGGTCTGAACGTGGTCTGCAGAAGATTCAGTGATGTTAGCAAAAATTACGCAATTATTTCTGTTTATAGCACGATTCGTAATATTGATAATTTCAACAAATGTATTATCTGTCAAATGCTTGGATTTCATTTTCATTTCCGACTGCCACATCATTGCACACTCTAGCATCGTCTCTTGTCTGCTTTCGACTTAAAGGCTGCTTCAATACATTCTTTGGTGGAACAGGAGTAGAAATCAATATATTGTGGTTGTTAGGACTGTGTTCCGCAAATATGTCAGATAAAGGTGAGGGCCATTTATTAGTAATACTCTAAGGTGTAACTTTATCCTTGTCGTTTGCCATCACAGTGCTGTTATTGATATTACTTCTTTGTTTATACACTGTCCGTGAATGTCTTTGTCCTCGTGTCCAAATGCGAGTCGAACTTGGACCATCTATTACGTCTGGTTCGTTTTTTTTGAATAGGAGTGTAACGACATCGGCGTAGTGATTTTGCTCTGGCATATGCTAGATTCTTTGTCAATAATTTGTTTATGAAACCTACGTGTCTTTAAGTTAAAATGAGCATTGTCCTTTGCTGATGTCAATGAACTACAAAATACGATCGACGCAGTACAAAAACCACATATGAATTTTCTTCTACTCAATGTATCAGGATCTTTATGCGGAACAGTTACTGTAGTCCAGACATTGCAGCCATCACATCCTACTTGTCTTGATATATTTTCAGGAATGTCATTTCCCTTACGTCTGCCCATAATTGTAATTGTATATGGTTATTGTGTATTTATGCTGTTAAATTATTTGTTTGTAAGTAGTTTTAATCAAGAATTTTAAACTGATTTTCTTCAAAAAGATAATATAATATAATATATTTATAATATAATGATATTATAATAATATAATTTATATAATTAATATAATTTATAATAATATAATAATATTTATAATATAATATGCATAGATATACAACTAATTTCGAGTGGCCTTGTGTGGAATCTGCTTGTATCATTCCACTAATTGAACATCAATAAACACATTGATTGTATATTTTTTCATGATAATTATGAATAATTATTTAAATTATTTTTTATAATTTTTTAAGAGCTTTTTCAATGATCTCACATAAAGCTTGAAAACTCTGCATAAATTAAAAAATTTCGGGTTCATTAAGTATAGCTGCTAACAATTATCTCATAAAATTGGTTTGACATCTCTTTAGTTGTTTAAACCCTCTCAAAAACGGTTTCATAAAATTAAAACCCTCTTATAAAATTGGTTTGACAATTCTTTTGTTGTTTAAACCCTTCGTTCGAGACAAGGTCCGCTCGTCTAACTTAATTCTCCATAACATCCGCCGTATCCACCCCCTTATCAACTTCCGTTCTTGTATGCCACTTCTTCGCTTCTTTTCCCTAAAATCGATTACTGCCTTAGCCTTTTCGCCAATTCTCCAAAATCCATCATCCTACCCCTACAACGAATAATCAAATCCGCCGTTCGAGTGCTCTTTTGTCTCCGTTGCTTCGACCACACTTCCACATATCTTGCCCAACTCTCATGGCCCACCATCCACAGCCGCATCAAACTCCGCCTTCTCGTAACTTTTCGTCTGATCGCTTTCGGATCCCCATCGTTCATCAACCTCCATTTCTTAAACGACACTTGCCCCACCTCTATATCGCTGCATTTCCATCATTCCCTCTTACTCTAACAACTACGGTCCTCGATCCTTTCTCGTCGCCGCTCTCCTCGCCTGGAATCATCTCCCACTCGACGTCGGCCTCGCTCCCTCCTTTATTCTATTCAAATACCTCCTTCGTTCCACCTCGACACACGATTTAGCGTTGTTTGTTTTTTCTTCGTGGTCATGTAAGTGTGCGCCGTCATGCATTTGCCACGTAAAAATATTTTTTTAACTCTTAAATTAAACTCTCATTATAGGCCTCCGAGTTTTGGAATGCGTTATGTCAGGTAGTTATTTTAGAATCATAAAGAATATTGAAATGCAAAGTAAAATTGACGTAAAGCGCTTCACTTCGACATGTTGTAAATGTCTAATAGTTTCACTTATTGCCTTTTCACTTGAATCATTTGACGTTTGATATTAAATTAATATTTAAATTTTTTATTTTTTATTATACTGGTTTATTTTTTCACATTAGATATTGACCAGATAAATAATGAAATTTTTCAATACATTGGAACCTATTACTAGGATATAGTGAGGAAGAGATCCTTGAGTTTTACAGACAGAAGGGAATACTAAAATGACAAGTGAAATGTGACTTTTGTGTAATAGACATGCGAGAGATGATGTGCAAGAAAATAAGTGAAGGTGCTGTCTTTAATCTTTAAATGCCATAATAAAGACTGCAATCAACAAAAAAATAATTCCTCTTCTAATTCCCCATTTCCCCTTCCCTATTTCTTAAAAAAAAACGAAAAAATAAATCGTTTCATCACCGGGGAAAAATAAACCAGGTTCAAAATAATTTTATCATTAAACATACTTTCCACTTGCTGACTTGATGCTGCAGTGCACATAAAGTACGCACAATGCATAAAACATTATAATATTATATATATTTCCTATTATATTATTTGAACTATAATATTAACGAAATTAATCAATTTAATAGCTTAAACTATTTTAATACAGGTGTGTTAAATACACGCAAAGGTGCTACGTAAAATGGATTATAAAGTACAAGGATCACATTTATATAAGGATCAATATTCACTAAAGATAATATAACGATTGTATTTACGATATTTTTATAAATTCGCAAATATATTAAAATTAAAAATAAAATTTATAAAAAATATATGTACCGATCACATTTCCATTGGAAATAACATCACTCTATATACATGTAAAGTTGATAAATTCGCTGGTGATTTTTAGATGTGATTTCACTTTTTAAGTTGCTTACAATGAATGCTGTCTTTCGAAAACAATTACACCAGCTCTTTCGTCACCATCATCAACGGCAGCAACGTTTTTTATCTTCGAGCAAACTGAGCCGACGATTAGGAAGTTTCTATCAAATGAATGCACTCTACAATAGCGGTAGCATTATAACGCCATTTTCACAAATTCGAATTGCCAGAAAAATATCTCAAGATATTGACACCATCCAAAATTCTATATCAAAGGTTTGTTTCCATTTAATTATATTGTGTAGTAGTGATACACCTCGAAATATAGCGAGCAAACGAATTACTACTTTACTATTAGTTATTACAAGGCATCTTAACTATTAGATATTACATATATATCACAACAGGGATTATTTATTATTTATCAAAAAGTATCATAAATAAGGCATGGATCAAGTTTTATTGGTAAAAAGACATGTACTTGTGTTCTTTGTTCCTACCACAAGCTCAATTGTCGGTAGCTTTCGCGCAAGTCAATGGAAACTCGACAAACCCGACAAAATATGTCGGCTTCGTATTCTCCTAAGACGACATCAAGATAATGACGATGACTTTATAAATATTCAACTAGAGGATGATTTGTCTGGTGAACTGTTCGCAAACTGCTTTGTTGACAGATTTCCTACTCCATGCATTGAGCCAGTGACAGACTCTAGTCGGTATTTTGTATTGACAATTGTTTCACCTGATCGAAGACGAAAGGCTCTATTAGGTATCGGATTTACCGATCGTGGAGATGCCTTTGACTTTAATATTACTCTTCAGGAATTTTTTAAATCAAAACAGAGATGCAATGATATCGAAGCTAAAGCGAATACCGCTGATATCGGCGGAAAGCTTGAAAATATGCAGTTAAAGGAGGGTGAAAAAATAAGAATTAATTTAATGAAAAGGGAGCCGGCAAAATCTGAAAAACGTTCTAAATATAGTGGAAACGAAATAGAGATTTTACCTGCAGAAGAAGGTTCCAGTATACCGAGATTGGCACCTCCTCCAAATGTTGCGAAGAAGTAACAAGTTATAAACACCGTACACTGTTGTAATGTTGTCAGCTTATCTAAATAGTGTCTCGACAAATATTTTATTAAATCATATAAATTTGATTGCCGGTTTTCATGTTTCTTTTTATTACATGTAATACGGATAGGTCATATACTGCGTCATAAAGGCTTTTTGCGTCTTAATTCCGCTGATCTATGGATGTCGTATAATAAAATAAGTCGTCTGGGAATTTATTATTGCCGTCTCTCGGCTTAGGGTGGAAAATAGTCTTTCACTATTGTAAGTAACAAAGAATTAAACACCATGAATTCATTCTACATCTTCAATGCAGATGTAACTAGTGTGAGCCAGATTAAATTATAAGATCTGAAGTCAAAGAATCGATAAGGCAAGGTGGCATATTAGAAAGGACACGATAACAAAATAAATGAAAAATGGTATACATTTAAGATTGCAAAATTTGCAGGACCAATAACTAGATCATTAAACATCGACAATTTATTTAAAATACTAAATTCAAATTTTCGTCAATAACTGCTAATATCGCCGAGACTGCTCCTTGTTTTAGACATCGAACAAACAGATTCCTGTTTGTTCAGTATCTACAACTTTCACGTTTTAATAATTTCAATAATTAATGAATTTTGATATGTAACTGGGTCGCCCGTTTGACCAACTCTTGCACTAAATGATTATTCATTTAATCAATTTTTATGATTATTTAGATTTTATAATTATTATAACAAACAGAAGCAAATGAGCTACAAGCTCGTGTCGCTTACAAAACATGATAAAATAAAATAAAAAACATCAACAAAAAAATTCAATCAAATAGTAGTTGCAAATTCCTTCTTTCGGCTTCTATGGCTTTCTTGATAGCATCACTAGATATGCTACTAGAGATATCAAGGGACTTTAGTGCATTCCATCCGTTAATTACCCTGGTTGCAAATCGATGGTGAACAGGAATTCTTGTAGTTGGTTTTATTAATTTCCACACCTGCCCACGAGTTTCTCGTCTATCATTCACGGATAATAAGCTAGAGAGACCACCAAAGGCATCGAAAACAATTTTGACTGCAGTTGATAAATCAATGGCCGATCTGCGATATTTCAATGTGCCGACACGTAGAGATGTCAAACGTTCAGCATATCTCAACTTGGAGAAATTCGGAATCATTCGTGACCCTTTACGTAACAAGTTCTCAATGTCACGGGATTCCCTTAAAGTCTGTGGATAAGTTACAGGTAAACCGTATTCAAGGATGGGAAGAATATAAGAGCAAAATAGTCGCTTGAACATTGATGGACTTATCCGATCAAAAGACTTGAAAAACAGCCATAAAATACGATAGCCTCGATTACAAATATATCTAGTGTGGACATTAGTTTTTAAGCTACTGGTCATTATCACACCAAGATCTTTGAATTCACCCACTCGGCCTATCTGAATCGAACCTATCTGATACGATGAGTTTAGTGAAGAACCAATGGACATATGCGCACATTTAGAGGGGTTAACCCTCAAACCATTTTCCGCTTACCATTTTTTTAGACATGTCAGATCATCTTGAAGGATCTTAATGTCCCTTCCGTCTGTAATAGGCCGCCATATCTTAACATCGTCAGCATACATTACGACATCAGAACGAATTACAGATGGGAGATCATTGATATATACAATAAAAAGAAGTGGGGAGATAACAGCACCCTGTGGAACGCCAGAATGAATAACGAATGAGGTGGACATATCTGCACCTACACGTACTTTGAAAGGGCGTGAACTTAAGTAATTTGCAATCCAGGCAACATACATAGGACAAACACTAAGTGACCTCAATTTGTTAATGAGTCGATCACGCGGAACTGAATCAAAAGCATGAGAGAAATCTACAAAAAGTACATCAGATTGAACTCGTTCATCTAATGAAGACTGCCATGCGTTGGAAGAAACCAAAAGATTACTTATTGTTGATCTATTTGGTCTGAAACCGTGTTGTGAGTCAGTGAGTTTACCGTTGCTTTCCAAATCAGAGGATATGTTTTTGACTATTAGCTTTTTAAGCAACTTACAAATAATACATGTCAAGGCTACTGGGCGATAGTTCTTACACACTTGTCGATATCCCATTTTATACACTGGAACTACAATGGACTTCTTCCAACGCGAAGGAATTCGAGATTGGAGAATAGAAAACTGAAACATACGGAAAACATAAATATATTTGAGGAGCAACTTTATTTAAAAGAATTGAGGGAAGTCCGTCCGGACCGGCAGCGATGTTCGGTTTTAATTTACAGAGAAGCTTTAAAACGACAGATTAGATCGGTCGAATGCATCTGAACCCTTTTCTGATTAAGAACTACACAATGTCCGCGAAGAGCAAAACATCGATGAGAACTCCTGGGCAAATAAGTTTGCCATGACACTTTAACACGTGACCTCGCCTTGAGAATCATCCCTCAACGATACTAGTGGAATATTCGAGCCCCTGATTTTGCGAATGTAAGAGAATAGAGCCTTGCCATCCATAGAAGTCAGCTTCTCCTCAAACTGACGACGCTTCATTCTCTTGAGAGAGGTAAATCTATTCCTAATTTGTTTGAAAGACTCATAAGATTGTTGTCCACAACGAAATGAAATCCACGCATGTTTACGTGCGCGTGAGTGATACCGGAGAAGCCCATCAAACCAAGGACAAACTTGCCTATGTGTTTTAAACTAGGGAGAATGCAATATCAGTAAGTTATAGAGTGTGCTCTCAAAAACATACCAAGCCTCGTCTATTCCGCATTTATACGGATCTGGCCATCTAACCAGATTCAATTAATAGATAATTGCGTCGAAATCAGCCTTCCAGAAGTGCAGAGGCTTACCATGCATGGGACTGACCGACGTTACATTGCTGCGCATTTAAATGAAAAGGACAGTACGCAATGATCGCTCATCCCCAGTGCAGAAAGATAATCTATGTGAGTAATATCAGACTTTAACGAAGACAAGACCACGTCTAGCTGGGCAGACGACTGGCTAGTGAAACGGGTTGCCTCACGTGCATGCTGATGCAGACCACTGTTGTGTAGAACACTCAATAAAACCGAGTCCGATGCAATGCGACTAGGAGATGAAAACGAGTCCCAATCTATTGAGGGAATATTCAGATCTGCTAAGATTAGGCATTTTTTCTGTTGACCACAGAGCTCAATAAGTTCTATTAAATCATCGCTACTTGCCAAAGGAGGACGATAGAACACTAGCACATACATAGAATTGACCTGATCAAGGCACATTTTGAGGTATAAAGCCTCAATCACGTTGGCATCACTAATCGTCTGCAAACATACTACATCAATACCTAAACTACAATATAGCAATACACCCCCTCCCCTTCGACCAGATCGATCACAACGAAACAGGTTACATCCATCTATGGATAATAAGCTGTCAGGAACAAGGTCAGAGAGCCAAGATTCACTAAGGGCAATGATATTTGGATGATGAGGAGTAGCTATGACCTTCAATTCATCCATCTTATTGAGAACGCTTCGAACGTTCGAATATATAACTTTGAGCCATTTGTTGTTTTTACGATATGGCGCATTGGGTCTTATCTTACAATTCTCAGAAAAAGTTTTCATAGCGGGGGCCATCTCAATCGTGGACGACACCGAACTACCCGAAAATTTACAATATGCAGATCAGTTTCTCCAGATTCTATACGAGCATTTAGCTCGGTCCGATCAACACGCCAGAGACAACGCTCGGCGAAAGACATATCTGTCAACAACCGAAATGGGGACTGCCTCAGTTTAGATCTGCGTTTTAACAACTCACGGACCACTGAGGATGTACGAAAGACAACTTTTATCAATTATTAAATTTTTATGATTATTATCTAAACGGAATATGATTAATTTCGTTTAAAATCAGAGTTGAAAGTTAAATTTAATTTTTTAAACTGAATAAGATTATTAGATCCCAGTGAGATAATTCATAAAATCCAAAGCAAGATTTCGGGTAAAAAAACTGTCTCTTGCAGCACTCTCTCAGCCAGATTTCGGGTAAATGCTTACAATAAAAATTTAAAATCAAATTTTCTTTTAACATTCACGTTCTTCTCTTAAAATTGCAATGTGAGCTATTTTAATTTGTATTAATTCGCCACGTTCAAGAAAATCTTTAAAGTAATATAATAGATAATTTAAATAATTATTTTTAGTAATTATGTTATGCTATTTTAAAAATATATTATGAAGATTTTAGCATATCCTTCAACTAATTTTGATGGACTTTCAAGGGAAAAATTTTATCATTATGTTCAGAAATGTAGACATTAATTATTAATTATAATCTGTCTTAATTATGTTTTAAATGTAATAATGTTGTCTTAATTTCTAATTCGTCGTAATTATATTCATCTAAATTACGATAAATTTTTGCTATCAACGTCTAATAAGCAGAACTCTCTCTTGCAGCACTTATATCCGTTTTTACAAATAAACAAAACCGACGTTTACAAATAAGCAACAGAAACTACCCACTGGTCGTTTTGGTCGACTGTGTGACATTGTGATTGAAGGCGTTATCAACACTTTGCTTAATTGTCTGAGGCTTACGCTCTTTACCAGATCAGATTGCTGTGCGGACCATCCTTAAACACTAGGCAGAGGTTGTTGCTGAATTGTCGCTGCACTCGTTGGATCCTTAATGGATACGTCATGCATAATAGTAGTGCACGGATGTGCTGAGTAAACAACTCTCCATGATTTGTTACGAAATACAGCATTTGTAGAAGATGATGTTGCTTGATAGACTGGACTTCGATTCACGACTTTCAGTCACCATGTCACTTCTAGACGACCAATGAGTACCCGGCAACACTCATTAGTAGAATGAAGTACTAACTGGCGGTTTCGGTTGCGTGTGTGACATTGCGAATAAAGGTGTTTCCGACGCTTTGCTTAATTGTCTGAAGCTTACGCTCTTAACCAGATCGAATTGCTGTGCGGACCATCCTTAAACACTAGGCAGAGGTTGTTGCTAAATTGTCGCTGCACTCGTTGGATCCTTAATGGATACGGCATGGTGTTGCTTGATAGACTGGACTTCGATTCACGACTTTCCGTCACCATGTCACTTCTAGGCGACCAATGCGTACCCGGCAACACTCATCAGTAGAATGAAGTACTCACTGGCCGTTTCGATTGCCTGTGTGACATTGTGAATAAAGGCGCTTCCGATACTGCTTAATTGTCTGAAGCTTACGCTCTTAACCAGATCGAATTGCTGTGCGGACCATCCTTAAACACTAGGCAGAGGTTGTTGCTGAATTGTCGCTGCACTCGTTTGATCCTTAATGGATACGGAATGTATAATAGTAGTGCACGAATGTGCTGAGTAGACAACGGTCCATGATTTCTTTCGAAACTCGTCATTTATAGAAAATGATGTTGCTTGGTAGACTGGACTTTGATTCACGACTTTCAGGCACCATGTCACTTTTAGACGACCATTTATCACCGCAGTGATTAATTACTTGGACACTCATCAGTAGAATTAAGTACTCACTTGTCGTTTCGGTTGCCAGTGTGACATTGTGAATATAGGCATAATACCATTTTCTGATTAATTTATGATACATCTGATGAAAAACCTGCATCATTTAATGATCTTTAAACTACAAATAATTCAAATAATCATTTATTTATAATTAATTTGCTTTTCAATAAAGTTTAACGTACTGTTTGTAACTGGTGATCGTAATAGATACAATTAAACGTTGAACATTAACTAATTCATATTTTTACAACAGTATGATAAGTAGATCATAAATTTAATAATAAAATGAAATAATATCATTTAACAAACCATGGTTATCATTTAACAAAGCTGTAATAGTTTGATCATGATTGTTTCTTTTTGTCCCACACATCTTCGTTTACAATGACATCGACGTTTTTAAAATCAATTGTGTTCCCTGATTTAGGAGTATGATCAGCTAAAGCTGATTTAATGTTCGATTGATAGCACATTGATTCGTATAAGTAACACTACCTGTTTGGCCAATTTAGCAGATCTCAATCACTGCGATTTTATAGAATGATCACTTATTTGAATAATCACCCCGTTTTAACATTATTCTGACAAAAAGTACATCGAAGGTAGAAAGCGATATTTGTATAATAAAAGATGATTAATTAAGTGGTGTGTATCTGTATATTTTATTTTTTATTTTTGTATTTTTTGATTGAACGATCAAAAAAATTCTATTTAATTGTTAGTCGTACAGCAAAGCAATAACTTTTCCGAATCTATTTAAAATAGCAATTTAAAATAAAAAAATTATTTTTTAACGTGGCAAATGCGTGCCAGCGTACGCTTTACATGACTACAACAAAACAAAAATGTAAATCATGTGTCGAGAAGGTGTGAACGAAGGAGGTGTTTGAATGTGATAAAGGAGGGAGCGCGGCGAACGTCGAGAGGAAGTTGATTCCAGGCGAGTGAGGCGGCGACGAGGAAGGATCGGATACCTTAGTTGTTAGAGTAATTGGGAACTTGGAGTCAGAGAGTATGACGGGAACGCAGCGATAGCGAGGTAGGGCGAGTGTCGTCTAAGAAAGGAAGGTTGATGAATGATGGGGAGCCGACAGCGATGAGACGAAAAGTTACGAGAAGAAGGCGGAGTATGATACGGATGTGGATGGTGGGGCAGGAGAGTTAGGCAATATATGTGGATGTGTGGTCGAAGCGACGGAGACGAAGGAGCACTCGAACGGCGGTGTTGATTATTCGTAGTAGTTTAAAATCGTAGTTAAAAATAGTATTTAAAAATGTTTAATGTAAATATAAATAATAGTAACTAAAAATTTTTATAATTCATTATAAAATTAGTAAAAAAATTTATAATTTTAATTACTTTAATTTTAGAATCATTTTAATTATTTTAAAATTATCTAATAGCCAATTTTCGTTTATTATAGTTTAATTAAAATTAAATATTTTCGCCACTTTTAAAGGGATAATGACTACTGATGCTAATAATTAATTTAATAAATTTAATATATTAATAAAATATAAATAAAATTTAAAATATAAATTTTATTTATTAATATATATTTATTTATAAATATATATTATATTTATTATAAATATAATATAATGAGTAAAAATTATTATAATTTTAATTACTTTAATTTTAGAATCAATTTAATTATTTTAAAATATTTAAAATATTTAAATATAATTATTTTTAAATATAATTATTTCGTTACTAATAGTTTAATTAAAATTAAATATTTTTGCCACTTTTAAAGGGATAATGACTACTGATGCTAATAATTAATAAGTAATTGTAATAATTAATACTAGTATCGACATTATTAGCAATTCGAAGTAATAACTAAACTACAGTTATTGGAATTTACTCCCGTACACGTTTAAGCTACACCTCATCTTAACACCGCACTTTTCAGCACTTAACCAAGCCATCAATTATTTTGTTATGCGAAGAGCAAACTTCCCATCACTTTTTGAAATGCCACTCGAGCAACATTCATTGACGATAAATCAATTGACCGTATTTCCATCATGAATATTAGTGAAACGCAGATTTAATTTGAAATCAGAAATGATTTTTCATTTAACTTTGCAAAATGTAAGACGACAGTCTTTCATTACATATTTTACTTAATTGTATTTTAATTGACAATAAAGTGAACGAGTCGAGTGGTCGTCAGCCAACATTAAAAGGACCGAAACGTGAAACGTGGGTATTGGATCAGTAGCTGATGGAGTCCATTAATGCTAAAATATAGCGTACTGATGTTGGTTTATAGATATGATTGAAGCAACGTGCAAAATGAAGGCATCAAAATTTCGATAGTAACAATGACTGCACAGATTTATCAACTTAAAATTAGTGAAATTATAAAATAATTAACTTTGAACTTACAAAATTGCATTCTTTACTTTTAGATAAACCATAAAACACTAAAAATTTATTGTAATAATTTGAGAAGTTATCTAGCCTTGAGATATTCCAAGCGTAAAAATGTGTGTTGATAACATTACCATAATTGAATTCATAATAAATAATATAATATAACTCACAATTTCCGATGTTTCAGATAACGAATAGTAAGAGATAATTGATAATAGACAGTAATACAATATATATGAAACTGAATATAAAATTTAATTATATTTAATTATTTAAAATATTTAATTTCAATATTTTTGTAATTTACAAAATCAGCAAGTTGTGCGATTTTCTTCGAAATTATACTAAATCGATGTAAGCGAGTCGAAACTTCGAAAGTTCGATTTTAATAAATCATGAAGATCAATATTTGCATAACATAATAAGTCATGGCTGTTGTCGCGAAAATCATTTTCAATGTATATAACTAAAAAAAGTTTGGTTTTTAATTGACAAAATTAAGAATCAAAAATAAAAATTGAAAAATGTAGAGACAAACATAGATAACCGTTTTACAATTTAAAACGTTTTAGTAAATTTCGACCATTTAAATTTAAAGGGTCCAAGTTCTTATTTTACAATTAATCCAAAATCTGCAAATTAATTAAAGAGTCTTAAATGGACTTAAAATTCTTATTTTTTAAATTAATTCGAAATCTGTAAATTAATTTAAGAGTAGCACCTTAGTTGAATGTTAATTCATTTAAAATTGAACTAAACCTGAATTTTCTCGCAATAAAAATATCTCAATTTGATCTAAAATAATCTTAAAAGAAAAATATTGAAAAATTTTCAAATTTTTTAGAAATATTGTGCTTTATCGTTTGTAATAGATTAATAATAGATTAATCTAACTATCGTAGAATAATAATCTGTTGTGCAGAATATTAACCTGAACCACAGAATATCAGGATTAATCCGTTGTGTTTAGAATCAAGTATGAAACGATCAAGTGGTGCTTGTTGCAATTTAATTCTTGATGTTGAAAGTAATAAAATATTATTTTTATGTGTGTTAGTATGATATATCATGTTTTATATAATATATCATCTTGACTCCTGTCACTTAAATTGTAAATCGTGAATTCAATAAACTTGAGTTATTCAATACAATATTTACTATTTTTATAATAATTTAGTAATTTTAATGAATTCAGCTATAAAGTTAATTATTTTAATTGCGTATTTTTGGATCTGTTTTAAAGGTTTCTTTAATTTCAGCAAACCTTTTTAGAGTATAAAAACTGTATGTGTAAAATAACCCAATATTTAAAAGGCAAAGTTAGCCCCTTAATAAGTGACGCATTTGTGATTTTAAATAAATCATGTTTATAAACTCGTTAGTTAACACATTCACTTAAAATTTGATTACTTTTTAATTTTATCTTTAGGATTTAAAAACGTTAGATGTAGATTTATCCGAATGTTCAAAATATCAATTTGAAAGAACAACTGGCAAACATATCCGTCCAAAAGTTATTTGCTGTATTGCAAGAGCAGTAAACAATCAGATTTATTCTAATAATTACAGGTAAACTCTTAATATTTTTATAGTAAAATAAATTAAGTAATAATTAAATTTCTAATGATATTTGATTATTTTTATATTAAATTATTTAAATGATTTTGAAGAAAGCCAATATCATTACATATTGTTGCAATTCTTAAAATTTCATTATTTAATGTATTATATTTTATATTATATGGTATGCATGAATGCTCATGCAAAAATATGTTTCTTGTAAATTTAAATATGTCATCTTTACGATATAAATTAATAATAGTTTTAGTTAATGTTAATTTAATGTTCATATTCTAGGTATACACCTTCTTTATCATTAATATTGGTTTTGTTAAGAATAAGGCTTTCTGGATAAATGTGCTCACTAATTGAATAAAAATTATTAGAATTAAATACACATATATCATCAATGTATCGAAACATTTCATATCTTTATATAATTTAGATTTAGTTTTTACACAGTTATGAACAAATTCATATTCTATAAAGCTTAAAAACAAGTCAGCTATAATTGGACTGCTATTACCACCCATTGGAACACTTTTTTTTGTGTCTAAATATAGATGCCCCTACTTTTAACTAAGTTTGATTATTTAATTAACATCTTTAACTTGCATTAACACTTTTTAATTGTTATCATGCAGTGATGTAACGACTAGCTACTCTCTGATCTGTAAATCACCAATATCTTCATGTGCGGACTCACTCTTTTCGAAAGATAATGCCAGTTTATCTCAAGAAGATGAAAAATAAACTGCTGTCGATTTACAAGTCTTGACATTATAGTGTCTCGAGTAGATTTTTGTGATAAACGGTGCCCAAGTTGTGAATTGTTTAAAAGTACGGTGATTGGCTTTGAGCATCGAGTACAAGGTAATTGCACATGCAAATCCAGGAATATAATTTATATGTGTACCTGCGAAACATGTGGAGAACAATATGTAGACGAGACCATCTATCGAATGAAAATCCGTATGAACAATATAAGAGGGGATTTTAAAAAATTTAAAAAAGGGTCGCGATGGCGCTGCAAACCATGTAATTTTAAATAAAGATCATACAATGAAAAAATAATTTAACAGAATTTTATAGCGCAGATAATGTGCGATAAGCAGCTAAATTATTACCATCGCTGCGTTCTTCCAATAAACAAAGCGAGCAATGGACAATGAAATGAGTGTGCAAAATGTCTATAAAACAATAAAAACACAACATGTCGGCCCCTTTATTTCATTGAAATTAAAATCCAACCTTGTAGCGGCCCCATTGGTGTAGAAATGGGGCCGTTAGTAGTCAGGGTGTATGGAATTGGAAGTCATGAATTAAGGATTTCGTAACTGGTTTTCAACGCGAAAGTCACCTTGTGTGAGCAAGCAAATTTTCAATAGATAATTAAGCATTCATAACAATATCATGAGTTCCAATTTCAATCGATCTTCATGATCTCATACTACACAATATGTATGGAAATTCAGTGCCCTCATAATCAACTTATACGCATTTGTGCATATAAAGAATAACTAAAAAGTCCACACGCAACAAGCCTTTAAAAACGCGTTATGCGCCTGAGTTTCGTTTAGCACCGTGAGGAATTGCTGGTGTCTTTACAGTTATCACAAAAGCAGTGGAAACGCACCCTAACCACTTCATCGACTGACGATGACTGCTGGGTGATTAGGAACGTCTCGGAGTAATACATTAGACTGATGGAGCTGATGATCCAAGTCCAGTTATTTAGCAGCAAATATGGATTAAAAATCAATCGTAGCCAGCTTTGACTCCTGGACCACAGTTGCAAGCTTTTCTTGATAACTATATATAATGGTGGAATCCTTCCTTTATGACTATAGAATCCTTCCTTCATGGCTTCCAATTCCATACACCCTGACTACTAACAGCACTATTGTCATATCCGTTTTTTACCCTATGAGGCAGGGTTTTTACCCTGCCTCATATAGGTAGCCCCCAGGCTCATCGGAAGGCTGACTACCAACTCTTCTTGTCGAAATTTGACTCGTTTGAGATTTGAGCTGTCGCTCTCCGTACTTGGCTTGCGCTCTTGATTGCTAGGCTACGAATCCAGGATTATCAGATTTCACGCAACATATGAAACCTTTTATCATGATCTCCAGAAACTGCAATGCCCGAGATGCTCTCTGGCATGCTGGTCATATATTGTTTAGTATGAGATCATGAAGATTGAGCAAACATTTGTGACCTGGCAAATATTCAGACCGATTCTTTCCAACTGTTGTATGCCTACAGAACAAACTTGAAACTTGATGGCACTTTTTACACTATTGCAACTCTGGATGTTGAACCGCTTTACACGAGTATCGACAATAATATAGGTATTAAGGCTATATATAGAAGAATTACAAAAGCAGCATGGAAAGATCATACACAAAATACATCGACAAAATATATATAACCCACAGCCAAAGCTGTTGGTTATATATTTTGATGACGTTCTAATTATTATCCCTTGTGAGCCTTGTGAACTCAAACGTTTTATCTACTAACTGAATAGATCAAGTGAACTCTAATTCACATTAGAACTTTTTGACTATACTGAACCATCAAGATTTTTAAATATTCAACTGAATCGGGGAAAAGATGGTGCACTAAAAACGAAAGTTTACCGGAAATAAAATTGGATTCCATCCTATATACAAAGATGCCAAAGTTGTCATCTTTCTTATACTAAACGCAACATAATTTACAACAAGGCAATTCCAAAAGATTTACTCATCAGCCGACTTTTGAATATGAAGCAATGAATCTTCTAGAGAATTTCACACAAAGCGGCTATCGTCAAATGTTGTAAGACAACAGATAAATATAGCAAGGATGATGCAAAGAACTGATTTACTCAAAATATGGGATGTCAAAATAAAGGGTTTTGTTAAATAACTATATAAGTGATAAAAAAAATTGTAAAACATGTAAGCCAGACGCGAAAGAATGACGAATGCCGTTTCGTCATCACAATGACTCATCAGTGCCAGATCCCTCCCACTACAATTTTGGAAATTTTGTTGAAAAATTTTTTGTAAATTGTAGAAATTAATCATGCAGAAAACACATTAAATCAATTGTCCATTCAAGTTGTAGCCTTTCCTTTATCTTCCTTATCATTACGATCTCAGGTCCAGAGGGATCTAAGCCATCCGGCCGCACCAGCGCGCTGCCTTCTGACTGAACCATACGGGGTATTTTACCCTCTAAGAATCCAGTCGAGACGGACTATGGTCGGTAATCTTGAGATGAGGAGTTTAAGAAACCTTAGTCTTTGTTCTGGGGGACGTCCTCGTGAGAAGAAGACTAATCCCGAGATAGCCCAAGTACCCCAGAGGCGCACTTGGGTTATCCCATTCAATGACAGATGCTGGGCCCGTTTCAGAGCCCACCTAGCTTTCTTCAGGATACGTTTAAGTCTATCCAGGTCAGCTTTCGCCGACCAATTCACCGTAAACGGTGAACCGCAGATATTTTACTCGACTCGTGAAAATAGACATCACAACACTAATTTTAATAACTTACCATCCAGCTATATAATCAAAACAATCAAAACAATGAAACAACAAATTATATTTGACGTTTCGGCGTTAGCCTTTATCACACAAAACCATTTAAAAAACATTCAAAAAAATGAGTAAATTTAGCATGTCGGAGCGTTCAAAGAACTCAATGAAAACTAATTTTCCTGCCAATGCAATAAACGAGGTAAGTGGAGATTTAGCTTCTCTTGAATATATTCCGGAGGGTGAACTTCCCCCGGTGCCAAAATTATCCAACCTGGTGATTATCAGACTTTTGGTGCCTCTGGAAAGGCAGAACATGTTCAATGTTTTTATAAGAGGCTTTGCCCATCGATTTTAAAAAAGGATATTGTTCAATGCGATTAAATATTATGAATCTGAGATTAAAATCTCATTCTGCACTCCTGATCTCGCAATGTCGTACGTCGACTACTTTAAAAAAGAGCATTCGGAACAAGGTATAATTGCTTCCAAACCAATCCTGGCAACAATAAAGATAAATAACATGCCCACATACATTTCAGAAGAAGATATATCAGCCCTAGAAACTGATTACAAAATCTCTAACGTTCGCTTTATAAAAGGGATTAAAGGCTTCCCCATTCCCGTGGCGTTCTGCAATGCCCCGGTTGATGAAGCTCTAAAACTATCGATTTCGACATGCAATCCTTTTATGGGGTATAATTTGAGATTTTCAATAATCGAAACCGACTCACTAACGTACCCTCACTGCAACAATTGTCATCAGTGGGGGCATTGGTCCACTGAATGTTCTTTACCACATAAGTGCGGCGTGTGTGGTACAACTGCTATACATCCTGAGAAGTGCGAAAGTAAGCCATTTTGCGCAAACTGCGGTGGTGAGCACCCCGCATGGTCAAAAAAGTGTAAAATCTTTAAGGCGTACCAAAATAGACACAGGGGTGTGAAAGCAAAACCGACTAGCTTCGTGGAAGCTGACTCGTCTAACAAGAAAGACGACAGGATACCGGACACGGAAATTCTTAAACTTATTGAAATGCAGCATCAGGCATCAATGATTCAACTTGAAAAATTGGTCCAAAAATTGGTGGGTCAATTAGCGGAATCCTTCCGTTCTCCTCCTTCTGGGAAGACCAACAATATTAAGAAGCCACCAAAATCTAAGAAACGAAACGGGTCAGCGCTGAGCATAGCCGCTCTGAAGCTTGCTCGGAAGGATTCGATCTGGGCTATGGCTAACGAGGGAAATGAAGATATCGCCCGTGGGCAAGCGACTCCATTTGTCGTGACGGGAAGCGGTAAAGGCGACCTTTCCGCCTCTAGTTGCGACTAGGTGGAGGGCGTCCCACTTCGGTAACACTTACGCAATGGGAAGTAATCAAGGACCTTTTTCACTGAATATCCTTCAGTGGAATTCGGGAGGTGCTTCCGCCCTTAGCCTTCTATCTGGTAGAGATGCAGATGTTATAGTCCTTCAGGAGACGCGGTATATGCGTCTCCCCCAGGATATTACTCGATTTATCCCTAAACACATATACACCCACTTTACTCCTTACATAACCCCCTCATTCCTCTTCATCACAAGGTCTTTTAACCCTAGTAAAAAGCTCATTAAGATCATCCCTCCTATTAAACTACTCTTGTCCAGCCCTATCTTGTTTAGCTATATCACTTTGTAAGAACGGTAAGCGTATAAGCATAGCCAATGTCTATATTCGGCCAGGAGAAATTCACAAGAACCGTGACCTCCTGAATCAAATATTGGGGAGCGGTTATGACATGTTACTTGGTGACTTCAACGACAGAACTGGTCGTTGGATTAATGCAGCACTCCGCAGAGCAAGGATCGACTATATTATTCATAAACCACCTTCCCCAACCTTTCATTGCTCTACAACAAATTCTCTCCTCGACATATTACTGCTACATAAGATGTGGTTGTTGAAACCCATTTGCACCGAGCAGTCGCGTCAACAACAGACCACCTCTCATGACCTAATTCGCTGGCGGCTAGAGAACGATACGTTGCTTAGAAGAAGGTTTCACTTTGATCCTATTAGAGTGGCCTTCTTTCAGGCAGCTATCCAACTCTTCCCCAGAATTGGAATTGAGAGTTTGACCGAATTTAATTCCTACCTCTCATCGCAAGCTACCGCGATCCTTTCGACTACATATAAAGGTCGAATATACAATCCTACTCCAACAAAGCTCAAGGTCCTAGCTAAAATGTTACACCTTCCCAATCTCTCTGTTTCCGCCAGACATATCTTCTCGAATAAATATTATAGCTCTAGATATAGGCTTTAGCTGAGCAGGGATAGGGCGAGCATTGCTCACCTAAACCCTTCTCAGGCTTCCTTCTGGAAGATATTCAAGAAGGAGAAGTTTGCTTGCTGGAAGGATAGAGCCTTGGTTTGGATTGGTAGCATAGGCCTTGACAAAGTTTTAGAGGAGTCACTTTCCTTACATAATTATGGAGCCACTCATTCTCCCCAACCAATCCCGCCTTGGTGTGACTTCAGGAGTAGGGACTTATCTGTTACAGATATCCTTAACTCCTGGGGACCACTCCCGGGCACCTCCAAATCCCACGCGCCACTCACCACTCGTGTCTGTCAGCTTTTGACATACAGTCAGAGAAAGGAGGTCGCCATCACAATGCTATTAGCCTCCCCGTCTGACATAGCGGAAATCAACATCAGCCGTCGAGTTTTTTTTTACCAAAAAGAGATTAGTCACTTGTCCTAAAGATCTGCAGCCCATCTCTATTCAAAACGCCCTCATATCCATCTATGAGAAAGCGCTTGCGCGTAGAATCCGCGTTCATTTATGTAGGCGTAATTTGATCCCACCGAGTTTTCATGGGTTTGTCAAAGGGCGCTCGGTCCATTCAGCAATTGGTGAAGTGCATCAGTTTTGTCAGGATAATAGTCATCAGCTTGCTGTGGCTGTTTTTCTTGATTTTTCAGCTGCATTTGACCGGATCTCCATTCCCTTCGTTATCTCCTCTCTCAGGTCCCTCGGGTTGCCTGCGAGAATTGTTAACAGGATGGAGATATTGTTGTACACCAAGCGGTTCTACTATGAAGACGACCCTGATGCGCGTCAGTTCTACCCTATTACAGGTGTACCTCAAGGATCCCCACTTTCTCCTATCTTATATCTTGCTGCATCCATTGTACTATTCAAGAATTTTAAACGTGATCAACATCTAGTGGTATATGCTGATGATACCACAGCCTTGTTCTCTGGACGCAGGTGCAAAGATGTAATCTCTGACATCAGCCGTTTCTTTTTAAGATTAAAAGATCAGTTGCCCCATCCAATCTTATTTTAAACTCCTCTAAATCACAGGTGGTTGTCTTTAATGGCGTTCCTGCCACCAAAAAGAAACTTAAGAGACTAACACTCTCTGCACTCTCCTCCATTTTGCAGCATCAACCACTCCCCATCTTCACGAGTCGAGTAAAATATCTGGGGTTCACCGTTACGGTGAATTGGTCGGCGAAAGCTGACCTGGATAGACTTAAACGTATCCTGAAGAAAGCTAGGTGGGCTCTGAAACGGGCCCAGCATCTGTCATTGAATGGGATAACCCAAGTGCGCCTCTGGGGTACTTGGGCTATCTCGGGATTAGTCTTCGTCTCACGAGGACGTCCCCCAGAACAAAGACTAAGGTTTCTCAAGCTCCTCATCACAAGATTACCAACCATAGTCCGACTTGACTGGACTCTTAGGTGTGTGAGAGACCCCGAATGGTTCAGTCAGAGGGCGGCGCGCTGGAGCGGCCGAGGGGCTCAGATCCCTCTGGTCCTGAGGCCGTGAATATAAGTTGAAGATTTCAAAATACACGTCGTGAACAGCTTCTATTTAAAGTTGTCTTTTGCATGTTTTTGTTTCTTAAGTTTTTATCAGTTATTAATAAAACCCTTACTTACTTAAACCATTTATTCACATACACAAATACAACACTATATACACAAATGTGGTGAACAACTAAACCCGTTTGTTATCGCAATACAATAATGTCAAAGATATATATACAACTAAATCCGTTTTCGCGCAATACAATAATATCAAAGATATATATGATGTAAATAAATACTATTAAAGATTTAATGCATTTTCAGACTCTCTAATTGAAGTTTTTATCATTTCTTTACGCACTCATAAAATTAAATACTTCCATCTTAATTTCAATGTTATTAAAATTAAAAAATTAAATTTGAAGTATTTTGGTTTTATTTAAGTTGGTAATTTCAATAGTTTTCATTTTATTAATTTTTAATTGCTAGTCATGGATCCTGTATTACAGAAAAACAACAAGAGGTTGCAAAAATTGCTGAAATGATTCATACAGCGAGTCTAATTCATGATGACGTAATTGACGATAGTGATTTACGACGTTCAAAACCTACAGTTCGAAGCAAATGGGGATCTAAAAAGGTAATATTAGATTTTGTAACGTTTATGTATTGCGCATCCATTTCTGTAGGCGATTTTAACAGGTGATTACATATTAGCTGTAGCGTCGAGATTGCTGGCCGGACTACGAAATCCCGATGTAATTATATTGTTAGCCAGAGTTATTGAAGATCTTGTTACTGGCGAATTTATGCAGTTGCGATCTACTAAAGAACATATTAATTTTGAAAATTACCTTAAAAGAATATATCTTAAAACGGCTAGCTTATTTGCAAATAGCTCTAAGGCTGTAAGTCGTTTAATTCATTCTAATATACCTTTTTGTTTAATTTTATGTATGAATTCTATTTCAAATTTTTTGCTATTATTTTGAAGAAGTGATGACAAGATATTTCAAAGATGCGCATGTTCAGTTTTATTAATTTGTAACGTTGTTATTAGCAACATAATGCCTTAAATCACTATCATCAATTATATCGTGGTGAATTAGACTCGCTATATTGATCATTTCAGCAATTTTCGTTGTTATTAGTAATTGATTATTAAAAGACGCCTAGTTGATAAGTTAACCATTAAATTATTAAGCATGGAATAAAATTATTTAGATTATATTTTGTTTTGGCATTTAGCCAAACACTTATTTGATTTCAACTGTTTCGAGTTTAGTTGCTTGTTATTTCTATTTATATAATATTTGTATTTATATTTAAAGTCGTAACCACATCGATAGTAAATTTATGCAGTATACAGCTAAACAATTCTTTTAGACTTCCTCAGACTGATGAATTTTTAAGAAATAACAACAGTTTTCAAGAAAAACTATCACGGGTAAACTTTAAATATTTTCTGACATTAACGTATGCACAATCCAAATAAATGAACGCAAAAGCTATCAAACCATCATTAATTTGTCGGGTGTCTGTTATGTCTACCAATATCGTGGAACGACGGTATAATTAAGATGTTATACAAAGGTTCGGGATCTTTAAGCGATATAAACTCATATAGAGAGAGATCCACTCCTTAATCACTCATAAAGTTCTAATTAATTCATGAGATACTTCATCCAAGCTGTATGAGAATATGGGCGACGTTCATCGGATGATTTTACAGTATACAAAGGAGTATTACAATGTGACCCATTAAGACATCTACTCTTTTCCTTTATTGTTATGGATTTTCCTTCATTTATTTTCAAGCAATTACCTTCTGTAAGATGTGTATTGAACGCAGATTATCTGGTCATAATGACGCCTAATGTAAGCTCGGTACAATCGCATGAGATATTATTGTGCTTGTAATCAGCTAAAGGTACAGCTACATCAGCGGCTACGATTGCTTTAACAACCTCGTATGCTAAGAATTTAGGTGCCCTATCATTTGATGGTGACCAGTAAATTTATGCAGTATGCAGCTAAAAAATTCTTTTCGACTTCCTCAGATTGACGAATTTTTAAGAAATAGCAACCGTTTTTAAGAAAAACTATCACATGTAGATCCTGAATATTTTCCGACGCTGGCGTATACAAAATTCGAATGGATGAACGCAAGAGCTATTAAACGACCATTAATTTTAGGTGGGTGCCTGTTAATGGATACCATGATAAGATATGCAAATTAAGTTATCCTGACATCTTAAAGGCCCGAACTGTGTTTGTAGGTACTGTGATCGTAGCTGCGTATCCTTCACATATTTGTTTGTCATTAATATTTGTAATTATTATTACAAATTAATTAAATAATAAAAATAATTAAATTAATAAATTAATTTTTATTTGTAATTTGTCATTATATTTTTATTCTTTTTATTTTTTTATGCGATATTTAATATTTATTAGCTTGCTAAGATTAAATTAATTTTAAATGCACCATATCTTTGTCGAAATCTGTGATAATAGTCCGCACTTTCTTAAATCCTAAATAAATATATAAATTACTAATTTAATAGTCAGAATAAAAACTTTTAGAGTTGGAAATAAATGTTTTATTGAATATTTAAAATAATCGATGCATTCCTATATGGATTATTTTAAATTACGAATACTTTTAATAATATTATATACAATAATATTATATAATATTATATATAATATTATAATTATAAGATTATTATAATATTATATAAGATGATTATAATATTATTATAAGATTATCTCTTTGTATTTAATAAAATGACCCTTACTCTTATATATTTTCATATTGCATTTTAATTAATAATTAGTCGATATCTTTGAGATCTGAATGCAAATAGTTACATCTATTATATTACGTAGTGTTCGTTACTTGTCAGTTCGAATGAAGAGTTGTCGGAGCTCGCCTTTGGATGTGGAAATGACATTGGAATGGCGTTTCAGGTAATTCGTTACTTGAAAACTAATAAATTTTAAATTATTTCAAATCTTTTAAATTATTTAAGATTGTAGATGATTTACTTGATATTACTGGGGATGTTAAAACACTAGGTAAAGCTACTCTTGCTGACTTAAAAGGTGGGATATCGACCTTGCCAGTTATATTTGCTATTGAAGAGGTTAGTTAAATAGTTTTAACGCTTTCATGATGATAAATATTGCATAAGCACAAATAATTAACGCAGTATATGACTCAGAGGGATTAATTTTGGTGGTCTTTGGTATCGTAACTTCGTTTATTTCCCGATTCTAATTGATTATCTTGTGTGTCTTATCTAACACAAAGTATATTATTTATTATCCATTCATAAATGAATTCCGCTTATAATTTTATATTTACTTTTAATGTTATTATGTTTATATTTATCGTAAATGTTTTAAATTAATTTATTAAATATACGATTTTAATTTCTCGAATCAGCAATTATTTGCAGGTTGATATCAGCAAGTTTGTTCGATCACTTAATGTTTTAAGATTTTACTTTCATGGAAATTCTTTGAGAGCATAACTTCTTTAAAATTAAAAAATGTTTTAAATTAATTTATTAAATATTTAATAAATTAATATTAAATATTTAAAATTAACTTTATAAAATTAGACCTCTTTTAAGTTTAATCTTAATCCTTAAATGTCTACAGTGAACCGGAACTTTGTGAATAAGTTGTATAAATCATTCCTTTATGAAATAGCGAATTAATAGATATATTGTGATGCATTTATTGACTTGGTAATTTATAGATCCATTATAATGTATATTCATTCACTTGTCGGGTTTTTTTGTATATCGATAGTCGATATTTCGCTTTCAATTTTTCGAATAAGCAGATATGAGCCCCACTGAAAAATATTTAAATTAAATAACTTTAACTATCAAACGGTATTTTTATCTTTAATTATTAATAAATTAATAAATAATAAAAATGATTAATCAAATAATTAATAATTTAATAATTAATTTTTGTGTGAGTCATACTAAGTCATATTATATTGTAATAATATAATAATATCAATAAAAAGTAATATATTACTATGTTTTGTATTTAGTATCCGGAAATACTAAATCGTTTACGACAGGATGATCAATCGAGCGTCAACTTTGAAGAAATAGCAAATCTCATAAATAATGTACTCTACTATACTTTTACGTTAATGTTTATGGCTCTGTTTTAGACAAAGGCGATAGACAGAACAAAATCTGTAGCACAATCGTATATACGTAATGCCTGTTTGAAAATTGACAGCATTAGCCCACATTCAGAAGAATCTGAACTTTTTAAGCATTACGCTGAAATAGTATTTAAGAGAACTGCATAAAGCTTTTTCAATTTTAATAACATCAGTCCAATTTGTTCTGTGTACTTTATAACTGCTCATTTTGTTTGAACACATTACAGAGCGACCATACAATGGGTAAGATTGAATATGTTGGACGTAAAGGACTTCAATACGGCAAAAGCCTCCTAGAAATATGTTCAAATCTTCGATGCAGAGGAATTGGACGAATGGTATGCAACGTAGAATTGGCAAAAACTTATCCAGGTCCAATAGATGCATTATTTTTAAATTTAAAAATCAATTCCAAAATATAATTGATATTTAATATTGAAAACGATCAAATTGAATTTTTAAAAAGGCAGAAATATTTTACTAAAATCATTAATGTAAAAAATGATAAAAAGTTTACGTTACAACACCCTGATTAAGATGTAGTAACATTTTTATTTCAATTAATACATTTCCTATTAAGTAAAGAAATTTTATTTATTATGAGGGAATTCTCGTCCTACGAGCTATAAGAGTCGAAAAAATATTTAAATTTTTAAAATAATAATTTTAAAATAAGTTGGAATAAATAATTAAAATTTGTATTTTAATTATTACAATGATGACACGATTCTGATAGTCCAAGTAACGCTACCGATTATAATCTAATCAAGACTTACAATTGCTTTACGATCTGCATATTTTAGTTATTTCACTGAAATATTATGTTTTTGTTGAAACAAAATGTTCCTTTATACGTGCGGCTTTGATATATTTTTGGTTCATAACTCATCAAAACTTATTTAGAATTTAAACTATTTTTTAATTCGATTAATTTAGGTCATTTAGCTAATTCAACATAAATTTTTGACAGATGATCAACTAGTGAGTCAAATATATTTTACAATTAATTTTTTTGTAATTAAAACTCTTAGTGAATCATTAATTTCTGAATTAGTAGTATATCGCCAATGTATTTGCAGAATACAGTAATTGTACAGTAATTCTATTGATGTTTGATCAAATATTATTAACTGATTGATAAACTTTTGATCCGTCAATTTAGATTTTAATGATTTTTTAATTAGTCATAAAAAATTCGAAAAACCTTTACATTGATCAAATTTTCAATAAATATATGAAGACCTTTAAAATAATCTGACATTTCCTCTTTCTCTTTTAAGAAATAGTGAATATTCCACAACTTCTAGAGAGTCAAAAAATGCTGTAAAAGCATCGAATTAATTGAATTGAATCAACATGAAATCAATTGAAAAACGATAACATAATACGATGGGGAACCCATCGTTTCATGATTGATTCCTTCTTAGTTGACTTTATATGGATACAGTGTAACAATAAATAAATTTAAAAAATACTCGAAGACGTGAAAATCATGTAATTTAATTTATTTTCTACATAACACGGATTAAGTGTAGATTTTAATGTTTTTGTTATTTCTCATTATGGGGATCAAATAATATTAATTATTATATAATATTATAATAGATTATATTATATTTTATGCAAAAATAAATTTATAAATGTTATCATATAATTTATGGAATTTAATTTTCATAAATTACTATCATTTCATAAATTAAACTAAAAAATTAACTATCATAAATTAAATTAAGAAATTTTAATTATTCCATATTATAAATTATTATATAATGCCATAATATTACATGTTAATATTATATTATTTATAATTGACAAACGCTGAAAATAAACTTCCTTAAGGCTGTTTTCTCTTATTTTTGGCTAATTAGTAGGAAAAATTTCTGCTAATTAGTGCAGAGAAAGTATCCCTTACTCATGAGCCAAAATATAACAAAGCCGCCTTTCTAAAGTTTGTTTTATTTACCGCATCTGGCAATTATGATATTTCGATGATTTTGTCACGTAATATCATTTCATAATCTTTCTGTTAGCGCCAATGGTCGATGCATAAATATATCTCTGATTTTTATTGATATGCATAAATGTGCACGGTATTATACAATAATATTATTTAAGCTGTTTGTATAATGCCGCAGCCACGAAAGAATCAACAAAACGATACTAGGTCCCGTTTTGTCATTATTTTGACTCATCAGCGCCGGATACATCCTACTACTGGATGCAGAGGAGGACTATTTTAGCTGTCTATGAGTCTCTCCGCACCCAGCAGCGAATAGCATCTACTGATTAGCCAAAATATGGCGAAACGCTCGAAAGTTTGTTTTGTTTTCAGCATCTGTCAAATGTGATTGTTAATGATTCTGACATTTAATAAATGTTATCATATAATTTATGGAATTTAATTTTCATAAATTACTATCATTTCATAAATTAAACTAAAAAATTAACTATCATAAATCAAATTAAGAAATTTTAATTATTCCATATTATAAATTATTATATAATGTCATAATATTAATATATTATATAATATTATAATAGATTATATTATATTTTATGCAAAAATAAATTTATAATATTATATTATGTACTGTTAATTATATTAATTAATATTCATTTAGTTCTATCGTTTATAATTAAATTATATCATAAATTAAATAACTAATATTTCATAAACTAAACTCGTTTTATAAATTAATAAAAATAAATTAATAAAATTAATTAATTTAATTAATCATATTACTTAGATAAATATATCTAACAGAATTACATTAAAAACATTAATGTAACTATTTAATATCAATTAGTAATCCTAGAGTTGAATCAGAGCTGAGACTGCAATATTGTATTTTTGTTCAGCTTGAATCAGCAAAGGTTGCATTTCTGATTATGTTTGGCTTTACATATTATCTGAGAACCCTTAATGAGGATCAAATTTTCCGAGTTTTACAAAAATTGAAAAAATAAAAATCAATAAAAATTTAGTGAAATGATTTTTATTGAAAAAAAGAAATAATTTGTATCTCTAAAATAACCTGGATAATTCTATTTATACTGAGCCATTCTATTATAGTTTATGATGTTTTGTTAATGGAAAAATAATTATTTTATTTTCATTTTGTCCTAGCTATTAAAGAATAAAAAATATATATTGTGATTTTTAAAATTTTGATTTTTACATACTTTATGTAAATTTATTCAGTAAATTTATTATTTGCTACATGATGTCACACGACACTCCACACTCTCCATAATTTAAATAATAGCCTATTTGAGCAGCATGTACTGTCAAAGTTAGGATCAAGTATATTTTATAATGCCTAGGAAATAGTGAGATCAATAATCCGTCATTCTTAAATTGCACAGACCCATTAGCCGAAAGGATACTAGATCGATACCAGTTAAAAATAAAACCAATGAAATGTATCATATTTAGACAGTTTTTTAAATTCTAGAGGTTTCCTATTTCACAATGCACAAAACTAGTATATTCAATGCAGATGAGTTTTATGGTTTCGAAGTGTATCGCGGAGAACGTAGAGGATTAACGCAAATAAAACGTGCTCGTGCTTACGACTGGTATCTGATTCCAAAAGATGAAGAGCATTTCTACAAAGATCGCACACTTGCGGAAGGCGAGCTATACAAAGAAATCGAAGAAGTTCCAAAACTTATAGACCTACCTCCAGCTCTTGCTGAAATTCTTAAATTGGAGTTTGCTAAGCTGAATATCACATCCGAACCAAAATGTGTACGCCACAATACTGATAAATACATTAAATTGGTTTAAAAATATTCCGTTGTATTTATTTTTATTATATAAATCATTTTGCTTTTAATCATAAATTAATACCATATCATTGTAAATATATAAAATAACAGATGATATTATAGTTTTTAGTAAATTCATTAATTAATAATGTATTATATTATAGATATTTATATTATTTTATAAAGTTTTAGTTTATAATATAAACCTTTAGCTTTTATATCTTTTTATATTTTTTTGTAAGAAGATATGAGAAAGTGTAGACCACTAAAGTGACATGTTAAGTTGTAAGCAACTAAACAGTTCAAGCTATTTCGTTTATAAAATGATTTGATTTTTAAAAATTATTTTTTCTAAAAAACATCATATACTTTAATAGAAAAACTATTAAAGTCAAATAATATTCGAAGGTCGAGGTCTAAAATTTTTATTGATTTTTTAATTTACAATTTTTGTAAAAATTAAAAAGATTTGATCTAAATAAATGTTTCTAGATTTGTTTTGATTTATAAAATAAAACATAGCTTTTATATCTTTTTATATTTTTTGTAAGAAATCAAAATATTTTTAGGTTTTATAAAGAAATTCTTTAATTTATATTTTAAACAGCGCCATTCTGAATTTAAAAGACATTGAATTAAAAATTTTGTAGTGAATTAAATAAATAGTAGACTTCTTTTCAAGTCCGCTGTGAAATAGACAATAAGCGATCACTTTAATTTTATTATGAAGTGTCAAGCATGTTTTATTTTAATCTGAAAGAATTTAATATCCCTATCCGATAACAAATATTATGATGAAAATTAAGTTACTTTTGAAATTTAAATGAAACCCAAGTAATTTTGGTTATTGTATAAATCGTAGTTATTTTTAAGTTTTATTTAAAATCTCAATGCATCTAATTGATATTTAAAACATGCACACGGAAGAATTTAACTTGTATACAGTGTTAAGCATAAAAGTGCCTTTAAATAAAACTGGCTATATTATATTGGAATTCAATTTTTTGAACTAGGGTAATAAATATACAAACGGGCATAATAATGCTATCAAAGGTTATAAATGTAGATTAAATAATAACAACGACAAAAATAAAATTTACATTTCGTTATATAATAACTTAAATGATTACTTTAGTAATCTGATTAATAGTGAAAGCTTAAATACATCAAAGATAAACATTTGGAAAACTTATATATTTGATGAAATTAAACAGAAAATGAAAATAGCAAATAATCATAAAAGAAAAGATCAAATTAATAAAGATATAAATAAATTAATTATTAATAAATAATTAATTGGATATAATTATTTAAATATAAACACAACATATGAACGTAGTGAGTTGAGTTTAGAAACAATTATTACAAGTCACTGTTCTATAATGGATAAAAAGGGTATAATAATTGAATCAGATAATAAAACAAACCTATATTATATTGAAATCCAAAATTACATAAAAATCCAATAAAACTCAGGTTCATATGTAGTGCTTTTAAATATATTTTTATGATTCTCTCGATTTATTTTGACTCTTTCAAAATATTGTAGAATAATCGAATGCTAATGAAACTCTAATTTAGTATTAATTCTACAAAAGAATTTTTAGAACACACAAAAGGAATAAATTTTCAAAATATAAATACGTACAATTTTAGTACTCTTTATACAAATCTAGATTTAGTAGATATTAAAGAAGCGTTAGTAAAGTTAATTAATCTTATATTCGGAAAAAGATATACTATCTAACATAGTTAGATAACATAGTTGTAGCATAGTTATAGTTATTATATGACGCCTATCTAAAAATAGGAACGTCAAGTACCGTTAGGACCATTTTTCATTTTATTAGTTAAGTTTCCAATGAAAATTCAGAGCAATATGCTTGAGATAATCTATACTTGGAAGCAACTTGTAGGAAGCCAAAAGGGATTTCACGGGATCTTCGGGTATTTTTATATCTTCATGAAGAAGTAGTAAAATCTTGTTATCCACGATTAACTGTTCATTTTTTAGTTCATTTAGAATTGGAATTATAGAACTCTGTTTACTATCAATCAAGCTATTTAGATGCCTATGGTAACCTTCAAGAGAGTTAGTGGTTCTGGGAATATTCATCTCTGTTCTCTCGTAAACATTCCAAAATAATATCTTTTTGTTACAAGTTTCATTCGATAGATATTCACGCTGAAACCATTCAAAAAGCATTAAAACATCCAAAGATCTTTCTTCGATTATATAATTCTTTAACCTTGCAGCCACAATAAACACGTCAGACGGCGGGACAAAGGATAATGCAAGTATCATCTTAACTAGAAGCTTTGTTTGAGGATTATTGATGAACTCCTTAGAAAAATTCAACATCTGAACTCTTCGCCAAACAATTTGACCAAGATGAAAGTCACATCCATATAATGTAGAATTATCGAAATGAGAATGTAAGGAGTTATAACTTGCCAATTCAAAATCGATAATGATAAATTTCTGACTACTGTAACCTTTGGGTAGTTTGTTTTTATCCAACCAAATATTTTGTCATACGATTCCTCTCTTCTATTTTTCATGAAACAGTACATCACAGGCAAAAACGTTCCCCTAACCTTTATCTGAATAGTAAATAACTGTTCAAATGTTGAAGGGGCTGTCTTAAATGTTCCATCGCAAAGTAGAATGTTTGATATTTCAAGATGAGAGATGTTTGCTTCAGTTGTAAAGATTACGACCCTATCCTTATCTTTAACTCCACTATCAAAAAATAAAAACTTCTTATTATCTGTAGTAGTTTGGAGCTCCAAAGGAATGTCGTAATCTTTTACTGTTGTAAAGTTGTTTTTCCTTCTTTCATCTGTTACATAGCTATTAAGTTTCTTCAAATTTAGAGGAACCTTTATAGTTTGATTATCCTTTATAACATTTAGGACTACATTCCTCGATGATTCGTTTGAATTCAAAGCCCTGGTCCTTATTTTTTCTTTGAGAAGTGTTCGATGATATTTAACTTCATCTCTTAGATGGTTATGAACACCTACTACATCCCACAATACATTCCCAATATCCGTCTTCAATATTGAGTTACACCCTCGCTTATTGCAGCGCCAATGCTTCTTGCCCAACTCGGTCTTTGTGTAATTGTAGAAATAGCCTTCATAAGCTATTTTATCATCTCCTCTATTGCTCTTTATTATTTTTCCATTGAGATTTATTTTCATTTTAGGGGTAAAAAATTTATGTGAAAAAAGGACAATTTTTCACATAATGTGAAAAATGGACCCAGCCCTAACATAGTTAGATAACATAGTTGTAGCATAGTTATAGTTATTATATGACGCCTATCTAAAAATAGGAACGTCAAGTACAAATAAATATATGTATAAAATTGGATTATTAGAATTCTTAAATATTTTAATAAATTAAAATTATTTAAAAGTAGGGACATCTATATTTAGACAAATAAAAGGTGTTTTATTGAGAAGTAATAGTAGCCCAATTATAGCTGACTTATTTTTAAGCTTTACAGAATATGAATTTCTTCGTAACTGTTTAACTGTTCGCTTTTAACGTGTATTTAACTCTAATAATTATTATTCAATAAGTGGACAAATTTATTCAGGTAGCCTCATTCTTATAATACCAATATTAATGATAAAGAAGGTGTATATCTAGATATGAACATTAAATTAACATTAACTAAAACTACTATTAATTTATATCGTAAAGATGACATATTTAAATTTACAAGAAACATATTTTTGCATGAGCATTCATGCATACCATATAATATAAAATATAATACATTAAATAATGAAATTTTAAGAATTGCAACAATATGTAATGATATTGGCTTTCTTTAAAATCATTTAAATAATTTAATAGATACATATTTTAAACTAGTTTACTATAAAAATACTATCAAACAGAAAATAGTAAAATATATAAATCAACAAAATTTTATTAAAAATAAATTTAAAATTATTAGCGGACAATTTTTATGGACGGATAATAAGTACTTTGTATTTGAATAAGGTACTTTATAATAAAATCTAATCAGAGGAAATACGTCCTTAACACGTATTTGGTTCCGCTGCTATGTTGGGTCGAGGAATAGGTGCTGAAACCTTATAGCATAGCAGTTCTTTCTGATGACCTATAACCCTTATTATAATACATTGTCTGTTATTTATTTGAATTGATGGCAAACGACTTAAGATAAAAATAAGATACACTAGATAATTAAATATCATTAGAAATTTAATTATTACTTAATTTATTTTACTATAAAAATATTAAGAGTTTACCTGTAATTATTAGAATAAATCTGATTGTTTACTGCTCTTGCAATACAGCAAATAACTTTTGGACGGATATGTTTGCCAGTTGTTCTTTCAAATTGATATTTTGAACATTCGGATAAATCTACATCTAACGTTTTTAAATCCTAAAGATAAAATTAAAAAAAATTTTAAATTTAAAAAATACCCAGACTTAGCTTATCTGATCGTATAAGAATTGATTCAAGAATTGATTTAAATTATCGAAATCTTAAGATTAAAACATTTACTTTATAAATTTATATAAGAATAAACTACTTAGACTCCGCAAAAATGAATGATCATATTTTGATGCAATAAAATATTTCAATAAAGCATTATTTCATGATATAGATCTTTTTTTAATCGAATTCGTAAACAAATATACTTGCAATTATTGATCATTTGATAAATATTGAAGGTTCTAGCAATTATTAAACATTTGATTAATATTAAAGGGAACAATCGAATCGAAATTAAACGTATTTTTATATGCTTATAATAGTTATATTAGTCAAATAATTTGATAAAGAACATAATTTTCATTTTAACATATTTTTTCAATTAATGTATCGCACGTCAAGTAATGAATTTATCAAATAATGCTTGATCAACGCTTTATATAAATTAAGTGATACTCTAAGAATATGAGCATTAAGGCCACTACATAGGTAGTATTCGCATATGGTAAAATTTTACCATGTCTTTCAGATGACAAACTTAACCAGAACATAATGCAAAATAGAAAGTTAAATATTCTTTGTCTACACGGATACAGACAATCAGCAAAACGTTTTCACGAAAAGACCGGAAGCATGAGAAAAGGATGCCGCAATTTTGCACATTTTGACTACCTAGATGCTCCTAATCAAATTGACGAATTAATAGAAAACGGTCGAGCCTGGTGGTTTTCTGAGTATAATCAAGAGTCGAAAACATACAGCTACAGTTCCGAGCATAATCATTCCGAGCCATATAATTTCGATTGTTCCGTTGAAAAGTTCTCCAGTTCATTACACGAAAAACAATACGACGGAGTTTTGGCATTTAGTCAAGGCGCTGCGTTTCTTGCAGTAGTCGCAGCTCAGAATGATTTACTAGTTAAAAACGGCATTCGATTTGTAATTTTTGTCGCCGGATTTAAAAGTCGCCAGCATGTAAATTTATTGGCAAGTTATGAAAATCAACCGATATGTATTCCAAGTTTACACATATATGGAGAAACTGATCGGGTAATTCACTGCGAACGAAGTATACGACTGCAACATTTGTTTAAAGATCATGAATGCTATATTCATAAGGGTGGGCACTATGTACCATCGCTAAAAGATGTTCTGCCATTATTTCTTAGCAAGTTTCTTATCGAATGATAAGACAGTTTAAAGTTTACATATAAATACATCCGTATCTATATTCTCGAAGTGTTGAATTCTAAGAATAAAATTATTATTTTATTATATTAACTGCTAAAATTTTATTTCACCAATATTCCTCTAAATGACAAATTTTAAGAATAAAATTTACTCTAAAAATTTTTTATTTTTATAAATTTCTACCGAAATTTTTGTAAAAATTTCGGAAGCCAATCGAGGTAGAGTAGTTTGGGACATGTAAAAGAAGGGAATTACGGGAACGCAGATCACAATACACAGTACGAGAATTGTCGAGAAAAGGAAGGTTGAGAAATGAAGGGGTATGAAAAGTTATAAGGCGAAAAGCAATGATAAGAAGACGAATTTGAACACGACAATAAATGGTAGGCCAATCAAGAGAAACAAGTTGGTGGGATGTATGATCAAAACGACGACGGAGGAGAACTCGAACGGCACCAGTTTAAACTATCTTGTTATCTCTTAACTACTTACAATCTAAAATACACACAATAAAATACACAATTCCCGAAAAACCTAAAAAACCCTAAAAAACCTAAGTAAGAACCTAAATTAGAAGACCCTAAACCTAAAAACCTATACCAGAAGAACCTACACAATCTATATTGAAATCTACACAAGAGACTTTAATCTGATAAAGTCTGAATATATAATCTGAATATACATTCATATAATGGTCAAACAGAGGAAGACTACAAAGCGAGGTGATGCTGCCAAGTTTGTGGATTATCAGGTTCGGTGTTCAAGTGAAGATTGTCATGTGTGGACAAGTGTTTCAGTTCCCGGGGAAAAGAAAACAGCTCTGTCTAATGCATCTTTCTACTGCGGGTACTGATGCGCATCTTTGATAAATGATTTGAAGACGGAATCTACCCCCTTGGTTGTCGGTCAGTCGAGTTGTAATTCTCTTGGACCCATATCAGCTCCACCAATTCCAAAAAGCATAAGTGCCGGTCAAAGTAAGGAAGACCTTATTTCCAAATCTACTTAGAATGTTGAAAATTCCAGTAATAGTGATGGAAGCTATTCTAACTCTATATATCCCTCCTCAAGTCTTAACATTATATATCCCTCATCAAGTCTTGCAAATAATCCAATGAATATAGATTTAACTGTAGAGGGTGAAACTGTAGCCATGAATGTTCCAGTGCATTTACCTGATGTTATTAATGATGAATATACATATTGTAAGGTTTTGAATCATGGTCATGTGTCTAATAATGGGACTGTCAAAAAGAAGGAACAAGCGTCAGCAATAAGTCAACATACACTGGCCAATGTAAGAGAATCTTTATTTGAGAACGCACAAGAACGTCTTAACGAGGACGTCAGAGTGTGAGATTTATATTGACTCAGGAACTTGGTTATTGCAATGTGGATATTGTCAAACGTGTTAAACTCGTTGCATTATTTCAACTGGGTAAGCGTGATACACTTAGTAATATGCCGCGTTTACTCAAGGCCGTATTCAGCGAGCAGTCGCATGCTGAGTTAATTCTTCGGAATTCATATCGTTTAAAAGGATCCCATGTTAGTCTCTTAAACGATCTTGACGCTCTTCAAAGGGATAAATTGTCTCAAGCTAAGAAAGAACTCGCATCTCGTGTTGCGCTTGGTGGGAGCAATCTATGTGTGCAAATTTTTCAAGTAGTGAGGCGATGCATTCGAATCCGTTGGTCCCCACTAGATGTATCGCCTCTCGTGAATGTGGAGGGTTTTGGCAAGGTCTTATAGCATATAAGTGCCTAGCTGATTTGGGATCTGAAGTGTGTCAGATTGCTAGAGATGATATTATTACTCGCACTTGTGTGAATAAAAGTCATAGTATATTTTATTGTAATGTTCGGAGCTTGTTACAGAAAGTCGATGAGCTAAAGTTTAGGATCGAGTCTGTTAATCCAATTATAGTTGGTATTACAGAATCTCGGCTTAATTGTGATGTATCCGATGCTGAGGCATCCATCCCAGGCTATTCTTTGTTCCGTAGTGATCGGATAGGGGTAGGGGTGGTGGCGTAGCTTTCTTTATGAGAGACTAAGTTAAGGTGCGCGTTTTGAGTAAGTCGTCTATTGATAGAGTTGAGAGTTTGTAGTGTCAGGTGAAGTTTGATAACAGCTCACCCATCATACTGGGTCTTGTGTATCGTGCTCCTAAGGCAATATCTAAGAAACTTATTGAAGAGATAGAGTTGTATACGCGGGGAGATTGTGATACTGTGATAATTGGGGATCTGAATATGCCAGATGTTGAATGGACAATACGGTTCTTCCTACTTGTGATAGTGAATCTTGTGACCTTATGGAGTGTTTTACTTATTGTAATCTTGCTTAATTTGTTGATGTACATACACGCTTTTCAAGTTGTAGTTCTTCCCTTCTTGATCTTTGCCTATCGACAAACAGTCAATTAATCAATAGTATCCAATATGATTCTCATTTTGGTTTGTCTGATCACCGTGTAGTTAACGTTTTGCTAAATATACAAATGAGGGTGTTTCATCATGCTCGGAACAAACGTCAGATTAATGTTTTTGGGGCGAACTATGATGTTATTACATCAAAGCTGCATAGAGTAAGTTGGCCTGATCCGGCTGTTGTCGGAATTGACGAGGCCTGGATCATTTTCGCGTGACGCTTTATTCTCTAATGGTAAAATTCTCACCTTTGAAGTCTAAGACTAGTCGGAAAAGCGCTCGTTGGTTTGATACTGAGCTGGCTACTGATATGAAGGATCGTGACTTCAGTTTTAAATGCTTTAAGGGTGGGTTTTGTGAATATGGTGTTTATAAGCAGGCGAGAAATTTCTTCAATTCTTTAAAACGACATAAGCGCTATTTATTTGAAAATGGTCTAGCTCATAGTTGTAGACATGATCTCAAAGCTCTCTTTCTATATGTGAATAGTAGTAGGAACGCTAATAAAACAATTGGCCAATATTTTGATAGCGTTATTGAAGACGACCTTGCTGAGATGTTCTCAAGGCATTGTTACTTGGACGGAGAGACTACAAACGAGTATTCTGAACCTATCCAGAACAGTAAGACGATAAGAGGTGCTAGTGTTTCATATCCTAGTTTAGACATAGCTAATTTGATAACTCCTGAGAAAGTTTTAGGTGAACTACATCGTCTTAAAGAGACAAACTCCAAAGGTGCTGATTTGTTACCTTCGATATATCTTCGTCGAATAGCAGACTCAATATATACACCACTTTGTAACATATTTCGACAATCTATTATTGATACGACTCTTCCAAAAGAGTGAAAACAATCGATCATTCACCCCATCTTCAAAAAGGGTGATAGATCTTCAGTAGACAATTACATACCGGTAAGTATTACTTGCTTATGTTGTAGAATGTTAGAGCGAATTATACATGGTTATATGGTCAAGTTTTATAGTGAGAATAATGTAATAGCTTCTGATCAACATGGTTTCCGTAAGGGTTATTCGACAGTTACTAATCTACTCGCAGCCCATCTTGATTGGTCAGCTAATAAAGCCGTATCCATTGCTACCGACATCATATTATTTGATTTCTCTAAGGCATTTGACAGAGTAGACCATAGATTCTTCCTAAATAAACTAGAGAAAAGTGGCATTCCATTTTTGCTTGTTAGATGGATTGAATCGTTTTTAAGCAATCGTAGTTATTGTGTGCATGTAGATAATTTTTACTCTTCTTCGCCGCCATGTAATATAGGGGTGCCTCAAGGTTCAGTATTGGGTCCATTGTTATTTAGTGTCTACATCAACGATCTCCCGGAATTTATTGATTCTTGAATGCTTTTATATGCAGACGATTTGAAAATCTGGCGGGCAATTCGTTCACCCAATGATATAGTTAAACTGCAGCGGGATATCGATGAAGTCGAAAATTGGGCTCTGATCAATAGGTTGATTGTAAATATATCAGAATGCAAACATTTACGTGTTTGTGGCGGAAATGCTCAATCTTCAACCAATTATAGCTTTCAAAGCACTGATGTAGAACGAGTGAACAAATATAAGGACTTGGGAGTGTTTATAAACAGTGATTGAGTACCGTCACACATACTGAACATGCTTGATCAAATGCGTTGGGGATAATCGGTCAACTTCGACGCACTTTCATGGCACTCAATCAATTTACCCTACGTCCGCTAATCTTTGCTCATGTGTTGATCCGTCTTCTATATGCTGCGCCGTGTGTATCCTCAAAATTCAAAAGAACATATTAGTTCAGAGAGGGTACTTCATAGAGCTACCAAGCTAGCACCGCAACTGAAATTTTTGTCGTACCCTGATCGATTAAAAGCACTCAGACTTTAGGCTGCCACGTGGACCCGCCGGTACATCGATATGAGTATGGTCTGGTAAATTCTTAATGATTTGGATCATCCACTTCGAGATTGTCTTCATTTGCGCTCATCCAATATCATCCGAGGCCATGGTTTAACCCTGCGACGTGAAAGGATAAGAAAATCACGAGCTGTCCAATTTGATCGGCGAGTTGTATCTCTGTGGAATAGGCTTGGAGAGTCAACAGTGTGCAGTAGCAATATCAACGAATTCAAAAAGAAATTACGGATGGAGGATACCATGGGGAAAGATGCTTTTTCGTATTTGTGATACTTTTATTATATTTTCTTTTTTTTCTGCAGTGAACCAGCCAATTAAGCCATGCTTTTATGTGCTGTTGAAACATTAATAATGATGAGTTGTAAAGGAAGAAGAGTGGATTTAGGTGAGTTGGAAAATAGACTAAGACAGTAATCAAGTCTTGAGAAAAGAAGAGAAGATATGAGAGTCATACAAGGAGGGAAATCGATCAATCTACGAACTTGACGGAGATTGTGGGGGTATCAAGGTAGATGAGCGTACTTTATCACTAACGAAAGGTTTAAGTGAAAGTCGGTTGTCGAAATGAAAGCCTAGGAAAACGAGATTATCAACGATAGGAAGAATTGTAGAATTTAATGATACGGAAGAAGGTTCTACGCCGAAGCTTCGAGGTAGGATCCACATAATTTTGGATTTATGAAAATTCAGAGAAAGGCGAAGGGAAGAAAGATGATTGGAAATTGAGACAAGACAGTCGGAAGCAGAAATACTAAGATCGTTAATACGATAAACAGGTGCATGAGCATAGATAAGAATGTCATCAGCAGAATTGCTTAACATAAAAGTTAAATTTATAAGAAATCGAAGACAAATCACCGAGAAGAAGAGAGAAAAGCATAGTGCCTAATACTGAGCCTTGTGGAATACCGGACGGGATGGACGAAGGATGGGAGAGAGAAGAGTTAGAATAGACGAGAAATGTAAGGTTTGGTAGATATAAAGAAAACCATGATAAAATGGGTAAAGAGAAACCATAATCATGACGAAGGCGATGGAGAAGAATCGAGATGATGCCTTAATTGAAATAATACCTTTACTCTACTATTAGTGCAATCAAACTGCGAAGATTAGAACAACCGACTGACAAATAGCGCGTGGCTTTGCATGGATGGTATTTCGAAGTATTATTATTTATGCTACTAAATGAGATTAAACGCCCAATGATATATCTATACCAACTTTATTGCACGATGGTTGGGGTAAATTGGTATCCATACTACTTTCTCGATTCTGATAGTTTGTACCTAAGCGCTGGGTGAATTTCTGACAATCAAGGAATTCAATAAGTTTCAACGAACAACTGGGCGCCACCTGACAACCCAAAAATTTCTTATACAAATATTAGTTACGCCTTTAGATAGACGACTTCGTAATTCACTATTTGTTCTCTTAATTTCAACCGCTCTTCAGGGGATAAATCACGGAATATTCGATACGGTGGCCTTGTTGTGGGGAAGATGGTGTAATTTTCAATAATCTGGGCTTATCAGTTAACTCTTTACCAAGACGAAATAACTTCCGAACTTCCAGACAAGAAGCTAACTCTTCATCGCCCTTCAGCAAGAGCTGATAAAAAACATCATGTAAATTAAATATTTTATCATCCACACGGATCAGAGAATTTTCAGTATTTGATTCAGGAATACCACCGAATAACACATTGGAACGGTGAGATATAGGATGATTATATTTAAGAGATGTATAGTTTGATGCAACATTTTGAGATTTGGTATTTATAAGTATGCATCGATCCTTGTTTCTAGTTGGAGTTTGGTTGCCTAAATAAACGCATTGAGATTTAATAACGAGCAATAAAGATCGCGTCTTGTCGTTTTCAATTGTTTGAGGTTGACAGTCATCAACACCATCACATTGATTACTACAACGGGAGAGTGTAGGTACAACTGTATTCAAGCAGACACAAGCCGGCGCATCCAATTCTGCAGACAAATCATGAGATTGGTTGTTTTGGATTAAAGGCGGCAATACTGGGTCAATCACATTTTTTGATATAGATGCACAGGTTGGCCGATCCTTTGAATTGACGTTGAATAGTAATGCTAATTTAGCAGCCGTGCAGAAACCACATAAAAACGGCGTCATTTTAATTTTACTTCTCATAGACTCAGGGACGTTCTCAATTGTTCATATTTCACAATCCGCTTAGTCACAACCAATTTCGAGAGTAACAAAATCATGCTTTTGTTTGATTACAGATTTTTGCCCAATAACGTTTGCTGTTTTAAGGAGTGGTATTATTATGCTTAGGCATTGTTAATTCGTTTGTTGATGAATATGAAAACCCTCTATTTACACTTTCTGCTAATGAAAATCTACGAGGACACAAGCTTAAACTGGTACACAAACTGGGACCGAAGCGGAACCGAGGTTACATAATACATCGAATTATCAATAATACAAATTTATTTAATGTGGCAAATGCGTACAAGCTGCACGCTTACAAGTCCACAAACAAAAAATGAAAAAGTCAAGCAGATAAATTGTTAAAATGGGATCGGATTTGTCGTTTGAAGCACGGCAGGGAAGTTGATTGGTGTATATGAATGGGCAGATGGTTCAACGATAGAAGAGCAGCCACCAGGAAGGGACGGAGTCCAAAGGAGGTAGAGTAGTTTGGGACATGTAAAAGAAGGGAATTACAGGAACGCAAGGAACAGTAAACAGGACGAGAATTATCAAGAAAAGGAAGGTTGAGAAATGAAGGGGTATGAAAAGTTACAAGGCGGAAAGCAACGATAAGAAGACGAATTTGAACACGACAATAAATTGTAGGCAAATCGAGAGAAGCAAGATAGGTGGATGTATGATCAAAACGACGAAGACGGAGGAGAATCCGGACAGCTGCGTTGACGATGCGTTGTAGGGGAAGAAGAGTGGATTTAGGTGAGTTGGAAAATAGACTAAGACAATAATCGAGTCTAGAAAAAAGGAGAGATGATATGAGAGTCATACAAGAAGGGAAATCGATCAATCTACGAACTTGACGGAGGTTGCGGAGTATCAAGGTAGATGAACGTACTTTATCTCAAACGAAAGGTATAAATGAAAGTCGGTTGTCAAAATTGAAGCCTAGGAAAACGAGATTATCAACGATAGGAAGAATTGTAGAATTTAATGATACGGAGGGAGGTTCGAAGCCGAGGCGTCGAGGTAGGATCCACATAATTTTGGATTTATCAGGATATAAAGAAATGCGATGGGAATAAAGATGATTGGAAATTGAGACAAGACAGTCGGAAGCAGTAGCACTAAGATCGTGAATACGATAAACAGGTGCATGAGCATAGATGAGAATGTCATCAGCATATTGCATAACATGGAAGTTAAATTTATGAGAAATCGAAGACAAATCACCGAGAAGAGAGAAAAAATAGGGCCTAATACGGAGCCTTGTGGAACACCGGACGGAATGGACGAAGGATGGGAGAGAGAAGAGTTAGAATAGACGCGAAATGTACGGTTTGATAGATATGAAGAAAACCATGATACAGTGGGTAAAGAAGCCATAATCATGACGAAGGTGATGGAGAAGAATCGAGTGATCGACGATGTCAAAATCAGACGATAGATCAAGAGAAACTATGACACTACATAATTTATGATCGCGCGATATAAGTAAGTCGTTATAAACTTTAAGACATGCAATTTCAGTAGAGTAATTTGAGCGAAAAGCGGCTTGGAAAGGAGGAAATAAGTTAGAGGAAAAGAGATATGTATTAACTTGCTTAAGAACGAGACGCTCAAGGAGTTTAGAGAGGGTTGTGAGAAGTGAAATAGGACGGTACGAAGATGGTAGTGAGGAGTCGAGAGATTGCTTTTTGATGAGAGGACGAACAGTGGCGCATTTTCAGATTGAAGGAACTGTACGGCTACGAATGGACGAGTTGAACAATGTGGTTAGGAAGGGTGATATAGATGAGCAGATATTTTTAAGCAAGTGAGTGGGAATTGGGTTAGAAGGAGAGGTTTTATTAGGTAATGACAACAGAACCGAATAAACTTCATCAGACGAAACGGGAAGAAGATGGAATAGTTCTGGGAGGGAAGTATTTAAAGAGAAGAGTGGGTACAAGGGGGCTATTGATAGTAGGGAAAGTAAATTAGATAGCTTAGTTTGTAGATAAGAAGAAAATTCATCAGGATTTATATTACAAGAAGTAGATGATCGTGAAAGAATTGAGTTTAAGATTTTCCAATGAGATTTAGAGTTGGAAGATGACTCGAGTTGATTTCGTCAAAAGAGAATACGTTTAGTACGTATAAGAATGAGATGTGAACGGCGTAGAGAAAAGTAGGAATCACGAAGATTTGGAGTGAGTGAGTTGGGAGAACGTTTAAGAAAGCGTTTATACATACGAAAAGAGTGACGGAGTCGACGCTTAGAAAGACTACAGTCAGAATCGAACCAGGGAGCATGGCGCAAGTGCTGGGAACGTCGAAGTCGACTAGGCAGAAGGTTATTGAGGATCAACGTAAGTTCAGAATCAAGCAGAATGCAGAGATCATCGGGAGAGAGATAGTTAAGAGGAAGTGAAAAGAGTGAAGAATTGAGTAAGGCTGTGCAGAGAATTGGAATAAAAACATTGGAATAAATTACCATCTACTGTTGTTGAGGCCACATATGTATCAGAATTGAAGAATTATTGTTGTCCTGAATTCCGACTTGAATCCTGACTTGTTTCAGCTATTTTGTTGACTATTTTTTATTTCTCTCTTTCTTTTTTACTGTGATGCCCCTGTTTTGAGCTTTGCTCTTTTGGCGGTCAATGAATAATAATATTGTTCGTCGATAATTCGGTTGTTTCGATAATTTGATAATTCGATAATATCGATAATTCGATCATTCGTTCGTATCTAATTCGGTAATAATTCGGCTGTTTGTAAGACGTGTAATTGTTCCTGTTAGTTATATTACCTCTCAATGTAAGTAATTTAGTATTATCAAGAAAATTGTTTTAACCAGTTGTGTATTTTATCTCTTTAATTTTTTAAGCGAGTACATAAATTGCGAGTTTGCAAACGAATTCGCAACAAATGTAATTGCTTGAAATTGAAAAAGAGATACGCGTATGAAAATGACGTTACTTTGTCTTTAGGACACGTACCCCAGCGATTTTGGAATTATGTTTGTCGATCAAAATTATATAATCAATAGATCATTAATCTATCAATCTATCAGAATATCATTAATCTATCAGAGTCATGCATAATTGTCACAATGGAGAAAGTTGAAATAGAGCTATCAAAGTTATCCAAATAAGTATCAGCTGGTCCTGGCAATATCCTCACTCATGTACTTGATCTCTTGAAATATATCCTGTCAAACCCGTATTCCAAATTATTTAACGTTTCTATCAATATGTCGATAATTCCAAATGATTGGAAATAGACGATCATGATACTACTTCCAAAAACGTAAAAAACTTGTGCTATAGAGACCTTCAGGCCTATAAATTTAACATTTACTGTAAGTAAAATACTTAAGAGAATTATTCACAAAAAATGATAAGCTTATTGCTCATGAACGACTCGCAACACGGCTTTCAGACAAGGCCTCGTATACCTAACGAATACTTTGCGTGCTTATAATTAATAAGTTGACGCAATTTCAGGTGGATTAGCCGTAGATGTCGTCTATTTGGATTTCTCCAAATAATTTGATCGCGTTTCACATACTTAATTAATAAATATTCTCGAGTCTATTGGTGCCGATTATTATCTAGCTCGTTGGATCAAACACTTCTTGAGTGGTCCACAATTTTGTGAGAGTAGGTAATGCTTTGTGATATTCACGAAACGTTATACATTGTGTACCTTAAGGGACCGCACTGAGCATTTGCTGAAGATTAAAAGTTGTGGAATGTTATCTCAACTAAATGAAACTGTTTGTCATTGTAGCGTGACTTGGATTTATCGTATGAACGGAGTCTTACTTCAGGAGTATCATTAAATCTGGAAAAGTGTAAGAATATGATATTGGGTTGCGAATGCAAAGGATATTATACTTAGGGAATTGTTGCGAAAGAACTCGAGATAGTTGCATTTACTCGTGATCTTGGGATTATGATCGATTTATCTTTAAATACACGAAATCATTACGATGTTCAGTTTGGATATACATCCACTTACGTAAAAGAGAGATTATACATACAACATGACTACAAATATATTGTAGCATATCTTCAATACAAAATTGGACAAACGTTCAATGAATGGAGTATTTGTTGTTTATAACAGCCTAATTGCAAAATCGCATATCAATAATCAACTGTAGTTTCCACTGTTCTTCCGTGTAGTTGTCTATATTATGCACTGCTAAAATGAAAAGCATTATACTCAAGCACAAGTCCACTCAAACTGAAAACATTATTCATTCCAAAAATTCTAACTGCCATATGACAAGTAAATCATCGATGATGATTCGTTACAATAACCTTTTTGATCTATTTACTTCTGTCAACACTTCCTCCTACAATAAATGTGGTAATATTAAGAATATGCAAAACTATCCGTTTAATCAGTATCTAATACTTATAACGCAGACAAGCATACCACTAAATCTTGTAAATATTCCAACAGTCACTTGTTCCGCGATATCGTTCCTGGTGTAGATCATATTCATTCGAAAGATCCGCCTTCCCTAGAAAACACTATTTCAATCTGATAATGCGATTTTTGTCGATTACAACATTTGACTCCCCTAATTTTCCTTTATCATGAAAGGAAAGTTGTCATTGTGCGCCTTTGATATTAATATCTGAACTTCATATTTTCTTTTGTGAAATAAAAAGCAACGATCAAAATAGTACCCTTTTTGAATACTACAAGATATTTTAACATTGATAAATCAGACTGTCTAAGCACACTAACATCAACTCATGCATGTTCGTCTTTAGTTTCAGATACCAGCTCTTATATGTGTCATAATCCTCGCAAATCATTTACCTCTAATGTTCCTTCATCTAACTGTATTTCTAAAACTTTATCATTTATTTCACCAATTCACTTGTCTTATTATTCCTATCCAACTCGTACTCTTACTTCGTTTGCAACCAAAACATTCAAGCATATTTCAGTAATCCTATATATTCCTAACATCAACGAAAACGATTCCCTTCACGTAATGGGTGCATTATTATATAAATTGTCGAGGTCTCCGAGTCTTTGCCCAGAGCCGTCTCGATCCTGATGTCTCTGCGTTTCGATCTCTCCTTTCGAAAGAGATTGCATCTCTCCCATATATATTCATCTCATCACATCAATCTGCTTCCCACTCAGCTCGTCCGTCACTCTTTAGAGATGGTTCTCAGTGATCATATGCATGTAACGTCAATACTATCCCCACGTTTTAAACTCCTTTCCTCATCATCTATTTATCGCATCTTTACTGATCGGTCACCGTCTGAGATCACTCAGTTTTTCTTCGCTCTTGAAGAAAAGCGACTACTAAAATTACAGGAGAATCTTCCTTACAATAAGAAATCTAAGACAATTCTGATCATCGCTCTCATCGCATTAGTCTACTCAATATCCGTTCTATCCAAAATAAAACTGGCCTTATTCTCATCATATTTGCTCAACAATCGCTTGGCATTTGCTGTATAACTGAATCTCACTATACCAGTTGTGATGATCTCGCTATCCGTCATCTATGTTCAACATGAGTATCTCCTTTATTCACTCTTCTGACAGAATAAACTCACTTCTTCGGACCCAAAGTCTACTTAACGCACTTTAAACTTAATCTTCTCACGTTCTTCAACACCTAGTAACATCGATCCAAACTTGTTTTCGTCTTATCTTCAATCTAAATCTGCTAATACTTAATCATCTATCCATTCAACTCTTCAATCAATCGACTGCCTTAATACAATCATATTTCCTGAACTCTCCTATTTCCTTCCATTTCTTTCGATGACATTTCAAAAGTTCTCCTTTCATTGCCCAACAAATCTTTTCCTGCCAACCCTCTTCCTATGTACTTACTTAAGCTTATTTGCCATTCGATATCTCCGTTTTTGACAACCTTGTACAACTCTTCTATCCGCAGCGGCACTATTTTGTCAAACTGAAAATCTGCCACTGTTTGTCCACTTCTGAAAAAAACATTCTTGATAGTTTACTTCCGTCCTCATATCGCCATATATCTCTTCTCCCAACCATATCAAAACTCTTCAAACGTATTGTGCTAAATCAGGTTAATACATATCTTTTATCGTCAAATTTATATCCACCATTTCAATCTGCTTTTCGTTCTAATCATTCCACAGAACTAGCGTGTCACACAGTATTTGATGATATTCTACAATCACAAGAGAAAATTTTTTGTAACGTCATAATTTCCCTCGACCTCTCATCTGCATTCGACATCGTCGATCATTATATTCTTCTCTGTCTGATATGTCATGACTGGATTATCTAACTACACTGTAGCCTGGTTTTCCTCTTATTTATCTGACCGTTCTTTCGGTGCTCATTAGGCTTCTATCTCTCAACCGTCTACTCTCGCACACGGTGTTTCTCAAAGCTCAGTACTAGGTCCCTTTCTTCTCTCCTTTCTTCTTAGCGATTTCTCTATAATAACCAGAACACACAATTTTCATGTTATGGAATATGCTGATGACATTCTCCTCTACTCTTATCTACCCTTCTTTCAAATCAATGATATTGTATCCACTTCCTCCGCTTGCCTATTATCCGTTTCCCGGCACCTTTCTTCGCTTCGTCTATCACTCAATCCTGCAAATTCCAAAATCATGTAGATAATTCCCTCTCACCTCAATATTACTCCACCTACAGTATATATCTACTCAACCATTCTGTCTGCTGTTAATGATATCGTATTCCACGGTTTCTACTTTGACAACCATCTTTATCTCAAGCAGTTTGTTGGTCCGCTCCTCGTTCCTGCTACTACGTGATATTTGCCGTCTTCGTAGGTTGATCAATTTTCGCTCTTGTCTTTTCCTTTTATCAACCCTTTTATTTTCCCGAATCGATTATTTCCTTAACCTGCTCTCGAACTTCCCCAAAACAACTCTCCAATCTCTCCAACAATTCGCGTTTTACGTCTCCGTAGTTTAGACCACATATCTCAACATATTTTCAATCTTTCCTGGCTTCCCTCACACAATTAGCCATCGCGTTCAGTTTCGTTTGATTTTCCTGACCCTTTGTGTACAGCATAGTAATTCCCTTTCATACTTACATATTCCATATCTCGATAAATCTCGTCCTGATTCCTTATCCTTTAGATCATCTCATTCCCTTCTCTTCAACACTTCAAATTACTCGACAAATTATCGCCTCTGTTTTTTCCTGTTGCTGATCATCTTGCTTGGAATCCGATCCCTTCGTGCATCCGCTCGACTTCCTTGTTAATTTTATTCAAAATTCGTTTGCGGGATTATTTTTATCAGTTTGATCATTTTTGTCATTGGGCTTGTAAGCGCGCCGTTGGCATGCATTTGCCACTCAAAAAAATAATATTTTTTACAAATCCACTAAATTACAAATTAAAAGTTTTTACAACAAATAAAAAATGATAAATAACAAAACAAAAGTATGAACAAAGGCAAAAGGTTGATGTTGATGTGTGTGAGAGCGTGTGGGAGAGTTTTAAAGAGTAAGAATAATTGAATCAATTATAAAGGGACAAGAAAGAGCGGATAATGTTGAGCGGATGGCAGGTGGTAGTTTATTCCAAAAAATAGGAGCGACAATAAAAAGGAATATGACAGAACATGGAGAAGAAGAGAGCCATATGAACGAAGTTTTATGGAGGTAAGGCTAGATTTGGTAAGTGTAGGAAAATGCAGATAAGAAGGCGAGTTCGGAGAAAAGAGTCGAAAAATGATACACATAATACGAAATAGAATGCGGTTTTTCATAGTTAGCTAGTTGAGTATAGTGAGGCAAGAGGAAATGTGATCAAAACGGCGGAGGCAATAGTCGATCTTAGGAAATAATAGACTGGATATAAGAGAGTGACAGAAGGTAAAATTAAGCGAGCTCTTAACACTGCCAAGGTCACGAAGTAGGAGATTGCAAGATCGGTTTTGTCGCGAACTAATGTATCGAGAGAAAGACATTTGTCGAAGTGAATTCACAAGAAAGTGAGATGATCGGCTATATGAAGAAGGGTCGAATTAAGGAATACAGAGGGAAAAGATACAGAGAGGAAATAAGGGATAACCCATAAGATTTTATACTTTGAATGCTAAGATGCAACGAAGCGAGGAAATATGCTTGGAGATGGAGAAAAGACAGTTTGTAGAAGATGCAGAGAGATCATCGATAAGATGGACAGGATAATGAGTAAAGGAGAATATCATCAACATATTTCATGATGCAGAAGTTATGATCACATGTAATGCCGGACAGATCGCCAAGGAGAAGAGAGAAAATAATTGGTCTGAGCACATATACTTGAGGAACGCCACAGGAGAGTGGAAAGGGTTGAGTAAGACGCATTAGAATAAACAGGAAAAGATTGTTCAGAGAGATAAGAGGATAACCAGGATACAGATGCAGCAGAAAAACCATATTTGTGGTGAAGGTGATTAATAAGGATGGTATGGTCAACAATAATAAAAACCGATGACCAATACGATGGCCAATACGATGATCAATATGATGACTAATACGATGACCAATACGATGACCAATACGATGACCAATACGATGACCAATATGATGACCAATACGATGACCAATACGATGACCAATACGATAACCAATACGATAACCAATACGATAACTAATACGATAACTAATACGATCACCAATACGTTGATCGCATCAATATACAATCGACTCAGAAATATCAACGTGAACATTGACAAGTATCAATTTGAACGCGAATAAGCACAAATATGTCAAAGTGAATACGTTCACTAAGTGGAGACACTAGAGTAAAATGGTGACGGAAATTTTGCTGATTAAAAATAGTATTAAAATTTTGTGTCCATTTAAGGGAACGTTTGTAATTGTTCCCTCGATCTAATAAACATAAATCTAGCTCTGTTGTGCCTAGCGCTGTTGTGCCCAGCTCTGTTGTATCTAGCTATGATGTGCTTAGCTGTGTTGTGCTTAGCTCTGCTGTGCCTAGCTATGTTGTGCCTAGCTCTGTTGTGCCTAGCTCTGTTCTGTTTAGCTATACTGTGCTTAGCTCTGGTGTGCCTAGCTCTGTTGTGCCTAGCTCTGTTGTGCCTAGCTATGTTGTACCTAGCTCTGTTGTACCTAGCTCTACTGTGCCTAGCTCTACTGTGCCTAGCTCTGTTGTGCCTATCTCTGTTGTGCCTATCTCTGTTGTGCCTAGCTCTGCTGTGCCTAGCTCTGTTGTGCCTAGCTCTGTTGTGCCTAGCTCTGTTGTGCCTAGCTCTGTTGTGCCTAGCTCTGTTGTGCCTAGCTCTGTTGTGCCTAACTCTGTTGTGCCTAGCTGTGTTGTGCCTAGCTGTGATGTGCTTAGCTCTGATGTGCCTAGCTCTGCTGTGTCTAGCTCTGTTGTGTCTAGATATGCTGTGCTTAGCTCCGTTGTGCTTAGCTGTGTTGTGCTTAGCTGTGTGCTAAATACAACACAGCTAGACACAGCACATCTTTGCTGTGGTTAGCTGTGTTGTGCTTAGCACCGTTGTACTTAGCTCTGTTGTTTCTAGCTCTGTTGTGTCTAGCTATGCTGTGCTTAGCTCTGTTGTGCCTAGCTCTGTTGTGCCTAGCTCTGTTGTGCCTAGCTCTGTTGTGCCTAACTCTGTTGTGCCTAGCTGTGTTGTGCCTAGCTGTGATGTGCTTAGCTCTGATGTGCCTAGCTCTGCTGTGTCTAGTTCTGTTGTGTCTAGATATGCTGTGCTTAGCTCCGTTGTGCTTAGCTCTGTTTTGCTTAGCTGTGTGTTAAATACAACACAGCTAGACACAGCAATCTTTGTTGTGGTTAGCTGTGTTGCGCTTAGCTCCGTTGTACTTAGCTCTGTTGTATCTTGCTGTGATGTGCTTAGCTGTATTGTGCTTAGCTCTGCTGTGCTTAGCTTTGCTGTGCCTAGCTCTGTTGTGTCTAGCTATGATGTGCCTAGCTGTGTTGTGCTTAGCTGTGTTGTGCTTAGCTCTGTTGTGCCAAACTCTGTTGTGCCTAGCTTTGTTGTGCCTAGCTCTGTTGTGCCTAACTCTGGTTTGTCTAGCTTTGTTGTGCTTAGATGTGTTGAGCGAAGCTTTGTTGTGCCTAGCTCTGTTGTGTCTAACTCTGTTGTCACAAGCTCTGTTTTGCCTATCTCGGTTGTGCTTAGTTCTGTTTTGCCCATCTCGTTTGTTCCTGACTCTGTTATGCTTATACGATTATACACATTATCTCGTACCATTCAGCTATACACACTATACCGTAATTTGTACGATTCATTTGTCGCGTTGATAACAGAAGCCATACTGAACGAATGGTTGAAAGTTGCAGAATGTTTAAGCAGTCTATATCGATAATGCATCGATTAAAATATAATGAAATAGAGAATGATTTAAAGTTTTATGAACAATTAGTAATCCAAACTTAACTAAGGAAAACTTAACTTTTCTGTGAGTAAACTTAAGGTCCTTTCACGCCTGAGTTTTTGAGCTCATTAAAGCGCTCAAAAACTAAGAAAGAGTTTAATATTTGATATTAAAATTTAATAATAGGCCAGTATCACGACTTCAAGTCGTGATACTGGCCTATAAGCGAGGATCTGAACAAAGATGTTCAGATCCTCGCTTGCCAAAGCAAATGGGAAAAGTTGTCACGGAGGAAATACTCGAACTGTTTGGCTGGCACTAACAGTTAGAGATTTTGTCCAACAGAAGAAGCTAACTTATAAGGCAACTTTGTCAGATAAATCATTGGAAGCTGTAGACAAGTACCGAAGGGCAAAGAGTGCTTCAGCTCGAGCAGTTACTGAAGCGAAGAAGACGGTTGGGATAAGTTTGGAGAGCACTTAGAACTTGATTATAGGTCAGCTTCGAAGATGTTCTGGAGAACGATCAGGAACCTTCGTATTGTAAAGCAGAAAACACGTCACTGTCTATGACAAGAGAGGATCGATGCTAACTGACATTGAAGAAATTCTTGGTTGTTGGAAAGAGCACTTTAGGAGTCTCCCAAATCCGATGGATATGCCTTCTCTTGTAGAAGTAGAGCCTTTAGAACTAACGGAAGAGCTCATCTCGATGGAAGAGGTCATTGCTGTTGTTAAAAACTTCGTAATGAAAAGTCTTATGGAGTAGACGAAATTCGACCTGAAGCTTTAAAGGCTCTCGACGTTGTTGGCATTAAGTGGCTAACACGGATCTTCAACGTTGCATTGAAGTCGGGCAAGGTTCCAAGTGAGTGGCGAACTAGGGTGGTGGTACCGATCGTTAAGAAAGGTGACCGAAGAGTGTGTTCTAATTATTGGGGCATCACTCTTCTTAGTCAAACTGTTAAGTTATTTATTAGGATTCTTAAGTTAAAGATACGGCCTATAGTTGAGGAACAGTGGCAAGAAGAACAATGCGGATTTCGTATAGATCGTGGAACTACGGATAAGCTCTTTGCTCTCTCAAATATCCTCGAACCGTCCTGGGAGTTCGCTCAACCGGTCTACATATGTTTTGTAAATTTTGAGGTGTTCGACCGAGTTCCGCGAGAGAGGCTGTGGGAGGTACTAAGGGAATATGGAGTACCACACTATCTTCGGGTAGCTGTGTCTTCTCTGTATGAACGAAGTATGAGTTGTGTTCGTGTTCTAGGTAGGAAGTCTGAATCATTTCCAGTAGGCTTTGGGCTACGTCAGGGTTGTCATTTGTCTTCACTTTTGTTCCTTGTTTCCATAGACAAAATTTCGAGATGGGTTGCTCTGACGGATGTCGGTCTTCAGTTCGGTTCCATCAGGATATCATCTATGCTTTTTGCAGATGACGTTGTTTTGTTGGCTTCTTGTCATGATGACTTACAATGCCTACTAGATCGATTCACGATCGAATGTAAAGCGGCAGAGATGTTGGTTGGTACCTTCAAGACTATTCATGTGCTCGTCTCGGATTCAGTTGCCAATGTCAATCCAGATTGGAGAAAAGGTTTTTCCTGATGTGGAGGATTTCAAGTATCATGGGGTATGGTACTCGAGCTACGGCAGGAACATCAAGGAGATTGAGAAGCGGATTTGTGCAGCTAACGCAGCAATGCGTTCTTTGTACAGATCTGTCGTGGTAAAGCCGGAGTTGAGTCTTCGGGCAAGGCTTTCGGTTTACCACGCAATCTTCATTTCTATCTTAACCTATGGGCATGAGCTTTGGGTTATGACCGAAAGGATAATATCTTGGATACAGGCGACCGAAATGAGGTTTTTTCGCAGTTTGGCCGGTTTAGTATTAGAGATAAGGTTAGGAATTCAATCATCCGGGATGGACACGGAGTAAAATCGCTGCTTCTCCACATTGAACAAAGTCAGCTGAGGTGGCTAGGGCACGTTCTGAGGATGTCTAGGGATTGCCTTCCTCTGAAGAGATTCCAAGCCAGACTCTCTGGAAAGAGACCTTGAGGTTGACCTCGATACTGGTGGAGAGATCAAATCTCGAAACTGGCCGAAGACCGGCTTGGGATATCTGAAAGAGAACTCTGGTCTGTCGCCCAGTATCGCGATGTCTGGAGTAGTTTAGTCCGTCCACTGCCTGCACGATCCGACATCCGGACCAGTGGTTGACAGGAAAAATCTTGTATATTATTTGTTTTGTTCTTGTCAAGAAATTGTTGATGTAAACTAGCCTTAAAAATGTAGATTATGTTTATCCGTCGTTGACTAACGTCTTAGAAACGTTTATAAAAATTCTACTACACTCAGTTGATGAACATGATATATTTTCGAAAGCATTTACGCAGTTTCATTTATCACGCCTGCATTTGCTGCTGCTATCTTGTCACTATAAATAAATAAATAAAGATTTTCTTAAATACAAAAAATCGAGGAGAAACATGCAAAACAGAAATACAGTCACCAAAAACATAGTTAGTCAATTCAATCAGTCATTTACTTCCGTCTTTAACTTCCAAACTACAGTCACAGATCCAGGGTGATCTGAGCCCCCAACCGATCCAACACGCCGCTTTCCAACTGAACCACCCGGGGTCTTTCACCCCCCCCCCGAAGAATCCAATCGGCGCGTACTATGCTGGGTAAACGAGAGACGAGGAGCTTAAGAAACCTTAGCATTTGCTCTGGGGGGCATCCTCTTGAGAAGAAGACTAATCCCGAGATAGCTCAAGTGCCCCAAAGCCACACCTGGGTTTTCCCTTTCAATGACAGATGCTGAGCCCGTTTAAGGACCCGCCTAGCTTTCTTTAGTATACGTTTGAGTCTATCCAGGTCAGCTTTCGTCGACCAGTTCACCGTAACGGTGAACCCTAGGTATTTTATTCGACTTGTGAAGGTGGGAAGTGGTTCAGAGGCAAATATAGAGGAGAGCGCAGAGAGTGCTAATCTCTTAAATTTCTGCTTTGTTGCAGAGGTGCCATGAAAGACAACCGTCTGCGATTTGGCGGAGTTTAAAATAAGGTTGGATATGGGTAGCTGATCTTTTAATCTTAAAAAGAAACGGCTGATGTCAGAGACTACGTCTTTACACCTGTGCCCAGTGAACAGGGCTGTGGTGTCATCAGCGTACACCACAAGACGTTGTTCGCGTTTAAATATTTTGAATAGATTAATGGAGGCAGCAATATATAAGATAGGAGAAAGTGGGGATCCTTGAGGTACACCCGTAATAGGGTAGAACTGACGCGTATCAGGGTCGTCTTCATAGTAAAATCGCCTGGTATACAGCAGGATCTCTACTCTGTTCAGAATTCTCACAGGCAACCCGAGGGACCTGAGAGAAGATATCACAAAGGGAATGGATATGCGGTCAAATGCAGCAGAAAAGTCAAGGAAAACAGCCACAACTAGACGATGGCTATTATCCCGATAAAACTGCTCTACCTCATCAACTGCTGAATGGACCAAGCGACCTTTGAACCCATGGAAACCTGGAGGGATCAAATTACGTCTACTTAAATGGTCGTGGATTTTACGCGCAAGCGCTTTTTCATAAATCGACACAATGGCGTTTTTAATCGAAATGGGCCGGAGATCTTTAGGGCATGAGCAGGATTTTTTCTTAGGAATAAAAACACGCTTACTAATATTGATGCCTGCTACATCTGATGGGTAGGCTAAAAGTATTGTGAGGGTCACCTCTCTTCTCTGATCAGCTGTCAAAAGCTGACAGACCCGAGAAGAAAATGGAGCGACGGATTTGGAGATGCCCGGGAGTGGACCCAAGGAGTTAAGGATATCCGTAACAGATAGATCCCCACGCTTGAAGTTAGACCAAGGCGGGAATGGTTGAGGTGATTGAGTAGCTCCATAGTTGTGTAGGGCTAGTCACTCCTTCAAAACTTTATCAAGGCCTATATTCCCTATCCAACCAAATGCTCTATCCTTCCAGCAAACACATTTCTCCTTGAAAATCTTCCAAAAGGAAGACTGAGAAGGACTAAGGCGAGCAATACTAGTCCTATCCCTACTCAACTGGAACCTATATCTAGTGCTCCAGTATATGTTAGAAAGAGCCTGTTTGACGGAAACAGAGATATTAGGGAGGTTAAGCAGTTTAGCTAGGATCTTGAGTTTCGTCGGAGTGGGATTGTGTATAGGACCTTTATAGATAGTCGATAAAATCGCGGTAGCTTGCTAAAAGAGGTAGGTATTAAATTCGGTCCGACCTTTAATTTCCTATTCTGTGAAAGAGTTGGATAGCCGCTTGAAAGAAGCCCACTCTGATCGGATCAAAGTGAAACCTCCTTCGAAGCAACATATCTTTCTCAATCCTCCAACGAATTAGGTCATGAGAGGTGGACAATTGCTGGCGCGACTGCTCCGTGCAGAAGGGTTTTAACAACCACCTCGAGTGAAGCAGTAAAATGTCGAGGATAGAATTTGTTGATGTGCAATGAAAGGTAGGTGACGGGGGTTTGTGAATAAGATAACCGTTCCTAGCTCTGCGAAGAGCTGCATTGATTCAACGACCAGTTCTGTCGTTGAAATCCCCAAGTATCATGTTATAACCGCTGTCAATAATACTATCCTGGAGGTCACGGTTATTGTGAATTTCCCATGGACGGATGTAGACATTGGCTAGACTGAGGCGTTTACCGTTCTTACTGAGTGAAACTACTAAGCAAGAAATGGATGGACATGAATAGTTTAATAGGAAGGAGGATCTTAACGAGCAATTCACTAAGGTCAAGAGTCTTTGAGAAGAAGATGAGTGAGGAGGGGTTATGTACGGAGTATAGTGGGAACAGATATGCTTTGGGATAAATCGAGTAATGTTCTGGGGGAGACGGATAGACCGCGTATCCTAAAGGACTATAACATCTGCATCTCTACCAGATAGAAGTCTAAGGGCAGAAGCCCTCCCGAATTCCACTGAAGGATATTCAGTGAAAAAGGCGCACGAGTACTCTGCATTGTGATGGATTAGTTGGATGGGGGGATTGCCAACCTAGACAGAGCTAGTGCAGGAAGGTTGCCCTCCCCACCACCAGCTTCGTCCATGGAAGGTACTTGCCCCTGTGCAGCATCTTTATTTCCCTGTAAATTATTCAGCAACTTTCTTATCTTTTAAGGGGAACGGGGTCGACCGATGCCCCCTCTTTTTAGAAACTGGAATCACAGAATTCACCGGAACTGTGGGAGATTTAAGGAGCGCTGAGAATAAGGACATCACGAGCTCTTCAGTTTGTTTACGGGAAGCTGCTGCCCTAATATCCATTGCGCGAAATAATTCTTCGTCAGACATTATGGAACCGCCAGAAGATAAGCCGTGGCAGCGGCATCTGAAAAGAAAATGGGTTTTCTCAAATCAGCAGAGACAAACTTATTGGAGTATGCCTTAAATACGCAGTATCTCCTACTCCAGGCTGGATGGCTCTCTACAGTTGGAGCAGGATGGGGGGGCGTGTATTTGCTGCCATTCGCAACAGCCAGGCAAGAGGAGGAGCTACACACCTCATATGTAGCCGGTAGGGTGCAGCTAGAAACCAAGTGCCCCTATTTATGGCACCGGCTACTATGAGGATAAGTAAACTCCTCCCTGCTAACAATTTTGAAGTTTAAATTAAATCCCATAAATGGATTGCATGCAGAGTGGGCCAGGGTTTCCGCATACCCCAGCGGCGCTGAGCAGAATCCAACGGAAATGGGGAAACCATTTTCCCCATCAAATGGCGAAAATCAGATATTTTGTAAATACTTTTCGGCGATACAGTGTCAGATTCGTCCAAATGTACCGGTAGGTTAGTAATTTTCAGTAAAGCCAGGATAGGCTTTCGTTCAAACAAACCGAATTCTTTTAAATTAGAATCAAAAAATCTAGTGTAATCGTCAAGAATATCTTGTGTAGCAAAAGAGATTTTGATGTCTGTTTCATGATATCTTACTGAGTTAAATATGACTATGTTTTTTAGATTAGAAGCAAATTTTCATGAAAACATTATACATCAAGTGCCTGTCTAGGGGCTTAATTAGTTTTATTACGCCCAGATTGGCAAGTTTAAGGATTGTTGGAGTAACTCCCCATCCCCTGCATCAACAAAAACATTACTGACCTTAGGATCATTGATTTTTGAAACGGAATATTCTTCTTTTTGTGAATTTGCCATTTCTTCTACGCAAAATTGCTGTGATTCGCTTTTCATTGATCGTCAGACAGTCATTTTTTATCTTGTCACTAATTCATACATTGTAAAATCCATCGTACGAAATTACCCATCGGTGATTTGCTAATTATGGTCATTGCATCGAAACAAATGAACATTTACTAATTGTTTTGAAATTGATATGAGAATTATAACCCATATATGGATATTACGTAAATGAAGAGAAATGCTTAATTTTAGTCTGAATATACGAGTCGACACTGAACGAGCATTTGGATGGTTTAAGTTCAAACTATCTAATGACGGCTTATTCGTTATTGGCTCTCTAATTTATTTATTTATTTATTCAATTACAAGACTGTAGCCGTAGGGCTGTTTTGTGAAAAAAAAAGAAAAAAAAATTGAAAAGAAAAGCAATTCAACATTCCTCCCAAGGATAACGATCCGGTATAGACTGTGAGTTTGTCTCGCACAGCCATTGCTCCATCCTCCGCATGAACTGCTGTCTACTCTGAATAGCGACCATATCCTCCGGAAGTAAGTTCCACATCCTCACCGCCCGGTGCGATAGGCGACTGATTCTAGACAGCTTCCCATGGTGCAGCGTTTTCACAGTCAAAGAGTGGCCCCGATTCGTATCACGTTTGTTCCGCTGGATACAGTTTGCCGGCCACCCATCACGTCCGAGTAACATATCTCTGAAGCATAAGATGTCGCTACACACCTATCGCAGACCGAACCGATGGTATGTCTATCTCTCGCAAGCTATCCCTATAAGAATAACTACTCGGAAGACGACAGCACCTCGTCAACCTGCGAAGAACATTTTCTAAATCATTCAGCTCGCCTCGCGTGCACGGAAATGTTGCTGGTGTACAGTATAAAAGAATGGGCCTAATTATTGAGTTGTACATCACTTTAAGACAAAACACAGATTGGTAACGAAAGCACCTACGAAGCACATAGCTCAATTGTCTGGTCGACTGAATAATCCTGTCTGTGTTCGGACGACTCTTTAACGATTCGTGCACAAGTATCCCTAAGTCTCTAGTGCACTGTACCTGCTCAATTGGCTCACCACCTAAACTATACACAAAAGAAAATTTCTTAACTCCTAAATGCATGTGACTGCACTTCGAGGTATTCAAAAGCAAGCCAGTCGTCCTGCTCCATATGCTTATAGTGTCGAGGTCATCTTGAAGCTCCAAACAGTTAACATAAATAACATAAATTTAGAATCGTGTTTATAAAGCTTTTTTAACCTTTAGCTATCATAGTGTATCCTTCTTTAAAAAACGATTTATTTTAACGTGGCAAATGCGTGCCAGCGCACGCTTACATGACCACAACAAAACAAGACTGTGAATCAGGTGTCGAGAAGGTGTGAACGGAGGAGGTGTTTGGATGGAGCGCGGCGGACGTCGAGAGGAAGTTGATTCCAGGTGAGTGAGGCGGCAACGAGGAAGGATCGGAGACCGTAGTTGTTGGAGTAATTAGGAACGTGGAGTAAGAGGGTATGACAGGAACGAAGCGATAGCGAGGTGGGGCGAGTATCGTCTAAGAAAGGAAGGTTGATGAACGATGGGGAGCCGACAGCGATGAGACGAAAAGTAACGAGAAGAAGGCGGAGTTTGATGCGGATGTGGATGGATGGGCCAGGAGAGTTGGGCAAGATATGTGGATGTGTGGTCGAAGCGACGGAGACGAAAGAGCACTCGAACGGCGGTGTTGATTATTCGTTGTAGGGGTAGGATGATGGATTTTGGAGAATTGGCGAAAAGGCTAAGACAGTAATCGATTTTAGGGAAAAGAAGCGATGAAAGAAGAGACATACAAGAACGGAAGTCGATAAGGGGGCGGATACGGCGGATGTCACGGAGAATTAAGTTAGACGAGCGGACCTTGTCACGGACGAAGGGTTTAAGGGAAAGGTGATCATCGAAATGGAAGCCTAAGAAAGTGAGATTGTGGACTATAGGGATGATCGATGAGGCAAAAGAAACAATGGGAGGAGATATGTTTGGTTTACGGGGGAGGATCCACATTATTTTGGACTTTTCGGGGTTTAGAACGAGATGGAGATTGGAGAGACGTTTGTAGATAGAAGAAAGACAGTTGGAGGCAGAAATGCCGATATCGTGTATGCGATGTGCGGGTGCATGAGCATAGATTAGAATGTCATCGGCGTATTGCATGACCTTAAAGGAGTAAGGTTTGATAAACGGAGATAGATCGCCAAGCAGAAGAGAGAAAAGCATAGGACCTAGGACTGAACCTTGTGGGACCTCGCAAAAAATAGGGATGGGAGGGGAGGATGATGAATTAGAACAGACGCGAAAGGAACGGTCGGATAGGTATGAGGCGAACCATGCTACGGAGGAGGAAGAAAATCCGTAATCATAACGAAGGCGAGAAAGGAGGACGGAGTGGTCGACAATGTCGAATGCGGAGGAGAGGTCGAGGGAGATGAGAACACTATATAGAGCCTTGTCTCGAGAAATGAGTAAGTCGTTGTACACTTTTATGCATGCGATTTCTGTCGAGTGATTAGAGCGGAAAGCGGATTGGAAAGGAGGGTACAGATTGGATGAGGAGAGATAAGCGTTGATTTGTATTAAGATGAGGCGTTCTAAGAGATTAGAAAGAGTAGGGAGTAGCGAAATGGGGCGATAGCTAGAAGGAAGGGAGGGGTCGAGCGATTGTTTTTTAAGGAGGGGACGAACGATTGCGGATTTCCAGTGTGAAGGGAATATACGACTGCGGATGGACGAGTTAAACAAGGTTGTGAGAAATGGGGATATCGATGAGCATATAGATTTTAATATGTGGGTAGGCAGGGGATCGGCAGGTGAGGTTTTGTTGGGCAAGGACATGAGGACAGATGATATTTCTGTAGGTGAGACAGGGAGAAGATGAAAGAGTTCCGGAAGGATGAGGCTAGGCGGGGCAGAGTGGGATAGGATGGAGACCGGGGTGTGAGAGAGCAGCGTGGATACTTTAGTCTGGAGAAATGACGAATAATCATTAGCATTGATGTTGCACGGCGTAGAGGAACGAGCCAGGATTGAGTTAAAAGTATGCCAGATAGTCTTAGAGTTGAATGAAGTGATGATTTTATGCTGCCAGAAGGAGTTGCATTTGGTACGTAGTAGGTTGAGATGAGACCGGCGAAGAGCAAGATAGGAATCACGGAAAGACGGAGTGATCGAGCGGAAATCGCGTCTGAGAGAGCGGTGATAGACTCGAAAAGCATGGCGGAGTCGACGCTTTGAGAGTAGACATTGGATGTCAAACCATGGGGCACGGTGCAAGCGACGGTGTTGGTGAGACTTGAAGGGCAAGAGAATATCGAGAGTGGATGTGAGTTCAGAGTCGAAAAGAAAGGCGAGATCGTGAGGAGATGAATATGTTATTGTGGGTAATGATAGAGACGATTTGAGTAAGGCAGAGCGGAGAAGGGAGAGGTCAAGATTTCTCCAAGGGCGACGTAGGATTGTAGGTGTGTGAGGAGGGGTGTGGTTGCGAGTGAGATCAAGGGTGATAAGAAAGTGATCGGATAGACCAGGATCAGAGATGGACAGTGAGGTGTAGGCAGCAAAATGATCGGGGACAGCGATGATGTCGAGTGCCCCATTAAGTATATGTGTGGGGGCAGTGGAGATTAGTTTGTAATTGTAGTTGGATAGAATGTTGATGAAGCGGATGGAATCTGTGGAAGAGGGGCGGTCTAGGCGGATATTGAAGTCGCCTAGAACGAGTGAAGGGATTGAGGACAAAGAACAATGAGAAAGGAGGTCAGCGAGTTCGGTAAAAAATAAGGCTGTAGGAGCTGATGAACCAGGACGGTATACAATGGCGAGATCTAGAGTGATCGGGTTAGAATAACGACAAGTGAGCAACTCAAAAGAGCAAGGACTGAAAGGGGATTGATTTTGCGAAGAGACGCTGGGTGACGCGCGAATGCGACGATGCCGCCATGATTAGAGGATTTAGAAGGGCATGAGCTGAGGGGCGGGCGGATTCGACTAGGGAGCAACCGGCAGAGAGCAGACGGCGAATGGAAAGGTCGTCGGAATCTGAGTGCCAGGATTCGGTGAGGCAGAAGAGATCGATGGATTGCTTGGTGAATACGTTGAGGATAAGATCGGATTTATTGAGAATAGATCTAGTGTTGAGGAGACCGAGGCGGAAACCGTGTGCTGTGGCGAAAGAGTCTAGTGGAGAAGACACATAGGAGAGATGGAGCGCCATCGAATTTTTGGACGGGTGTGGACAACTTGAAAATTTCCGTCTATGTTTCGGATGGAGAGTGATGTTTCGCCGTTTTCCTCGCGACGGCGTTTTTCGATGCGGGCTGAAGAGATTTGAGCGATTTCAGAAGGGGCGCGATCGGGGAAAATTCGAGTGGTTGAAGATGACATGAGTTTGAATCGTTGAGAGAGGACAGAAGACGCGTGAGAGCGATGCTTGAAAACAATTTTTAGGAGAGGGGGCTGGGAAGGATTAGATTGAGAAGATTTCTTTAGACGGATGAATGCGACAGGAGAAATGTCCTTGAAAAAGGATGGTTTATCCGAAGGAACAATAGACGAGAGGATTGATATGAAGGCGGAAACATCGTGGTCCAGACGTGCTTGTGGAGATAATGATTTAGAAGGCGTGATATTAGTAACAATGACGCAACGATCGTGAGAAGCAAAGCGCTTCCGTAAAGGAGGACGACTGACGTGAGTAGGTGAGATCACGATAGAAGAGCTGGCAGTTGATGATTTGGAGGGATTTGGTTTGACGACGGGAGACATAGAGGATAATGATAATAAAGAGGGTGGCAAGCGATGTGAGGAAAGGTTATGAGTGGAAGGATAGTGGAGGTTGGTGGAGGTGATTTTGATTGATGGATGCAAGGTATTGAGGGACGAGACGGGAAGGACGGGACGTGGGGTGTCGGGGAGTGAATATACATTAGTTGTAACAATTTGCGGCTCCGTCACTGTCTTGGTAGATTTATCATAAACTTGACAAAATCCATCTTGCTGCGATACAGTTTGCGGCTCCTTCACTGTCTCAGTAGATTTGTCAGAAATTTGAGAAATTCGATCATGCTGCGATGCCATTTCCAATTGCTCTAATCGTTTTATTATCAAGTTGATTTGTTTCGCCGCACAGAATCCGCAGTAGAACGGTGGCCCGCCACAAGTTTCCTGACCCAAAGCACAATTATGTGTTACTGATGTCCAGATTTGACAGCCGCTAGCGGAGCATTCCACTTGTATGTTCTCGAGCTTGCCGGTTTTATCGGTATCAACAGAGATTGCTCGCTTGGCTTTTGGTAGATTTTTCTTCTTGGCTCCCATTAACTGTAGGTTGCAATAGTTTACGATTTTTAAATAATTGTAAGTAGTTAATTGTAAGTAGTTCGCGTTAGTAGTAGCGAGCGGATGTCGTCGATGGTTGTCGATGGTTGTCGATAATTGTCAAGCGGATGGTTGTCGATGGTTGTCGTTAGTTGTCGTCGAAGGTTGTCGTTTGGTTGTCGCTGTATTTTGTATGTTTATTAGAAACCACAATTTTTTTAAGGTGTAGTATCTTATCTTAGTATCTAGTATTGTATTTACTTTAGATCTTAAATGTATGCTTATTAGAAACCAAAATTTTTTTAAGATAATTTTTCAAAAATTTTTCAAAATCTTATTATTCATTTTAAGGTTTGTAAGGCGGTTTGAGTTTGAACTTTCTTTGCTGCTTAATAAACTACTTACAATAAAATAACATACAAAAACCAATACTGAACTCAAGTTTTAAAAAATTCCAAAAAAAAATGAAAAAGTCAAGCAGTCAAAAATTTACCATCGGTGCTTCAAACAACTTACAAAATCAAGCTAATATGGAACGGAACTCAGGTATTTCCAATGTAACATCGAATTTTCAAGCCAAAGAAAACAAGGTTAGTCCTATTTCGTCTAATTTTTTAATCTCAAGCACAGATGGAGAACTCCCTCCTGTGCCTAAAGTGGTGAATCTGGTAATAATCAGACTTCTTCAACCATTTGAAAGGAAGAATCTTTTCAATATTTTTCTGAGAGAGTTTACAAGCTCTTATAAGAAGAGAATTCTATTTAATTCGATAAAATATTTAGATTCCGAAATCAGGGTTTCTTTCAGCTGTCCAGATCTGGCAGCATCGTACCTAGAATTTTTCGAAACACACTTAAAAGAATTTGGGTCAACTACTTACAGGCCTATTCAGGCGACTTTGAAAATTAATAATTTTCCGCCATTCGCAACGGAGGAAGATATCATTGCTCTCACATCTGAGTTCAAAATTCATAATATTCGCCCAATCCTGGGCAAGAAAGGCCAGGCTATACCAATAGCATTCTGTTCTACCGCAGTCGATCAGGCGGAATGTCTGGCTAAAAGCAAATGTAACCCCTTTCTGGGGTACAATCTTTCTTTCAATATCGTAGATGCTGATGACTTAACATACCCCCATTGCAATGGGTGCCACCTCTGGGGGCACTGGTCCTCGAACTGTACTAGGCCCCATACGTGTGGGGTTTGCAGCTCTTCCGAAGTCCATGAGGGGAAATGTTCTCTCCCCCCTCTGTGTTCCAATTGTGGTGGTCAGCACCCGGCCTGGTCTAGAAGATGTCCTATCTTCAAAGAATACAAATTAAGGCATTGTGGGGCACCGGTCAAACCGGCCCACTTTGCCGCTGCCAGCTTATCCAATTTAAACGGTTATGGTATGTCGGACACCGACATTTTCAAAATTGTTGACGCAAGACTACAGACATATAAAGACGAGATTCGAGCCTTAATGAACCATCTGATAGCGAAATTCGAGGAGTCCCGTTCTCCTCCATCGACGATTCTTACCTCTTCAAAGAGAGCCCCCCGTTCTAAGAAGAGATCATCTTCTAAACAAAAGTTGGCTTCCTTGAAGTTGGCAAAGAAAGATGATATATGCTGGGAGTTGTTGGCCTCAGAGGGAGATGAAGATAATGCCGGTGGGCAAGTGTCTTCTCCTGGTAGGGCTGGGAGTGAGAAGGGCAACTTTCTCTCTCCTAGTTTCTGCTAGGAGGTAGGCATCCCACTCCAGCTGTCGTAACACAATGCAAAGTAGTCAAGAGCCTTTTTCACTGAATATACTTCAGTGGAATTCGGGAGGTGCTTCTGCTCTTAGCCTTCTATCTGGTAGAGATGCGGATGTTATAGTCCTTCAGGAGACGCGGTCTATCCGTATCCCCCAGGACATTACTCGATTTATCCCCAAGCATATTTACACCCACTTCACTCCGTACATAACCCCTCCTCACGCCTCTTCATCTCAAGGTCTTTTAACCCTAGTTAAATGCTCCTTAAGATCATCCCTTCTTTTAAACTATTCTTGTCCAGCCCTGTCTTGTTTAGCTGTTTCACTTTGTAAGAATGGTAAACGTATCAGCATAGCCAATATCTATATTAGGCCAGGGGAAATTCACAAGAACCGTGATCTCCTGGACCGTATCTTGGGTAGTGGCTATGACATGTTACTCGGTGACTTCAACGACAGAACTGGTCGTTGGATTAATGCAGCACTCCGCAGAGCCAGGAACGATTACCTTATTCACAAACCACCGTCCCCAACTTTTCATTGCTCAACAACTAATTCTCTCCTCGACATATTACTGCTTCATAAGATGTGGTTGTTGAAACCCATCTGCACTGAGCAGTCGCGCCAAAAACAGACCATCTCTCATGACCTAATTCGTTGGCGGATAGAGGAAGATACGTTGCTTAGAAGGAGGTTTCACTTTGATCCCATCAGAGTGGCTTTCTTTCAGGCGGCTATCCAACTCTTCCCCAGAATTGGTAATGAGAATTTGACCGAATTTAATTCCTTCCTCTCCTCGCAAGCTACCGCGTTTCTTTCGACTACCTATAAAGGTCATATTTACAATCCCACTCCAACAAAACTCAAGGTTTTGGCTAAAATGCTAGGTCTTCCCAATGTCTCTGTTTCCGCCAGGCAGGCCATCTCGAATGAATACTGGAGCACTAGATATAGGTTCCAGCTGAGCAGGGATAAGGCGAACATCGCTCACCTTAACCCTTCTCAGTCTTCCTTCTGGAAGATATTCAAGAAGGAGAAGTTTGTCTGTTGGAAGGATAGAGCTTTGGGTTGGATTGGTAGTATAGGCCTTGATAATGTTTTGAAGGAGTCACTATCCCTACATAATTATGGAGCCACTCAATCTCCCCAACCAATCCCGCCTTGGGGTGACTTCAGAAGCAGGGACTTATCTGTTACAGATATCCTGAACTCCTGGGGGCCACTTCCGGGCACCTCTAAATCCGTCGCTCCACTATCTTCTCGAGTCTGTCAGCTTTTGACAGCCGATCAAAGAAGAGAAGTGGCCGTCACAATGCTTTTAGCCTCACCATCCGATGTAGCCGGCATCAATATTAGTCGTAGAATTTTCTTACCAAAGCATAGTCCGGTTTCATGTCCCAAAGATCTGCGTCCCATTTCGATTCAAAACTCCCTCATCTCCATCTACGAAAAAGCGCTTGCGCGTAGAATCCGCGACCATTTAAGTAGGCGTAATTTGATCCCACCGAGTTTTCACGGGTTTGTCAAGGGACGCTCGGTTCATTCAGCAATAGGTGAAGTGCATCAGTTTTGTAGGGATAATAGCCATCAACTAGCTGTGGCTGTTTTCCTTGACTTTTCTGCTGCATTTGACCGCATTTCCATTCCCTTTGTTATCTCCTCTCTCAGGTCACTCGGGTTGCCTGCGAGAATTGTTAACAGGGTGGAGATATTACTGTTTACCAAGAGGTTCTACTATGAAGACGACCCTGATGCGTGTCAGTTCTACCCTATTACAGGTGTGCCCCAAGGATCCCCACTTTCTCCTATCTTATTTCTTGCTGCCTCCATTGTACTATTCAAGAATTTTAAACGTGATCAACATCTAGTGGTATACGCTGATGATACCACGGCCCTGTTCTCTGGACGCAGGTGCAAAGATGTCGCTTCAGACATCAGCCGTTTCTTTTTAAGATTAACAGACCAGCTGACCCTATCCAATCTTATTTTAAATTCATCCAAATCGCAGGTAGTTGTCTTTCATGGCACCCCTGCGACAAAGAAAAAATTAAAGAGACTAGCACTCTCAGCTCTATCTTCTATATTGACTAATCAACCACTCCCTACCTTCACAAGTCGAGTAAAATACCTGGGGTTCACTGTTACGGTGAACTGGTCGGCGAAAGCTGACCTGGATAGACTTAAACGTATCCTGAAGAAAGCTAGGTGGGCCCTGAAACGGGCTCAGCATCTGTCGTTGAATGGGAAAACCCAAGTGCGCCTCTGGGGTACTTGGGCTATCTCGGGATTAGTCTTCTTTTCGAGAGGACGTCCTCCAGAGCAAAGACTAAGGTTTCTCAAGCTCCTCATCTCGCGATTACCGCGCATAGTCCGCCTAGATTGGATTCTTCGGGGGGTGATAGACCCCGGGTGGTTCAGTCGAAGAGCGGCGTGTTGGATTAGCTGGAGGGCTCAGATCCCGCTGGACCTGAGGCCGTGACATCATTATGAAGACTAAATGCTATTATGAGTTGTCTTATTTGAACTGCATTTTTTTTTCTCTCTTTTCGTTATTTTTTAGTGGTTGTTAGTTATTTAAGAAATTCCTTATCTTATCTTAAAATTCCTTTTCTACTGTGCATCCGGAATCTGTGGTCGGAACAACGAGTTTAAACCAAAATTCAAGCAGTCATCCCGAGATACAAGGGCTCTGACTAGTGTGCATATTATTTGGTTTCTAATAAACATACAATAAAATAACATACAGCTGCTTAATAAACTACTTACAAAATCACTGAATTATAACTGATTACAATCAAATTTACATCATCAATTTCCTCTAACATACATACACTATAACACATAAGCATGCCTCGAGGTGTCCCATCCTCTACATACAAATGCTGTACGTGTAATGGACAGGCAGCTAAATGCAAAAACTGTAAATGTGCAAGAGCGAAACATCCTTGTACAAATTGTTCGGCAGCACACTGCCTTAATAAACTCGAAAATCCTGCGGATATTACCAATATAAACACAAATCATTGTAACGATGGACATCGGAATAACACCTTTAATAACGAATACGTCCATCCAATCCAACCAGTCCACAACGACGACATACAATGTGAAGCGTCAATATCTCATCAAAACAGTGTTTCACCTGAATACATCGATGTGATATTCACGGAAGTGGCACTCTGGAAGCCGAATTTGTTAAGACTACCAAGGTGTCAAGCGTCGAAATCGTTTATTTCCGAAATGGCTCGCATCTATGAATTTGCAGCATCTGACAGTTGTTCTCTTAAATTGGCGATTATTTTACCTCAACTCGTGCTACAACGATGCCGAAACTCAAAAATGAAGCAAACAAAAGAACTTATACAGAGAAGGATGGAATCTTGGCAGACCGGTAATTATGATGCACTACTAGGCGAAGCCCGCTATCTGCAATATCAAAATTCCAAAAGAAACAAAATTGATAATATCGAGAACGACTGGCGTCGCTCATTCAGAAAGCTCGTTCTTAACGGGCGTTTGACAACTGCCGTAAGGTTATTGGATTTGGAACCTGGAGTTGGTATACCTTTGGATATCGATGATGCTATTGAGGATAAAACAGTACGGCAACTTCTTCTCGACAAGCATCCAGAGCCTGCATTACTTGACGAAGATGCCATCCTTTCTTCCCCCTTGAAAAACGATGCAGTCTTCCATCCGATAGCATTCGACTCGATTGACGCAGATTCAATTATCACGGCTGCTTGTAGAATGAGTGGTGGAGCAGGCCCATCTGGCCTTGATGCGAAGGCATGGATCGCAATGCTATCTACGTTTGGAACTGAGTCGCGAAATCTAGCGGATGCACTGGCTCTCTTCTCAAAGCATTTGTCAACTTGTAAAATACCTAAAACTTCGATGGAGGCTTTTACCACAAGCCGACTAATTCCACTAAGCAAACTTCATGGCATTCGTCCAATAGGTATCGGGGATGTCTCCAGAAGAATTATTTCGAAGGCCATACTCAAAGTTGTTCAGCCTCAGCTGCAACACGCATGTGGTTCTATACAATATTGTGCATCACATCGGGCCGGAACTGAATGTGTTATTCATGCTCTGAAAACACATCTTTCTAATGAGAACAACATACTTCTCACCATCGACGCGGACAATGCTTTTAATCGCATTAATAGAAAATTGGCTTTACGTAATATGCCTTATATTTGTCCAGCATTATCAGTCGTATTGTCAAACTTGTATAGAGATCCTACTCGAATGGCTACAGGAAACGAATACATATGGTCTTCAGAAGGATTTACACAGGGTGATGTTTTTTCAATGGCTGCTTTCAGTGCCGCAACGCTACCATTAATATACCGGCTTATAAAAAAATGCCCCAATGTTGAACAATTATGGTATGCTGATGATGGTAATATGGTTGGTCCGCCTAGTATGGTTAAGGCGGCTTTCAAAATGTTAATGTTGCTTGGTCCGAAGTATGGTTTTTACATCAATCCCGAAAAATGTAAAATCTACTCTAACGGATATGACAGTACATCGCTACAAACAGAATTCAGTGACACCAATATTCCGATAATGGAAAACGGTGTGAAAATTCTCGGTTCCCCGATCGGTAAATACGCTTACGTTAAGCAGTTTGTATCATCATTTGTGCAGGATATATCGAATTCCATTGAACGGTTGGTAGATATGGGTGAACTCGATGTTCAGGTTGCGTATACGGCTTTTATCAGATCAATTCAGCACAAATGGTCGCATCTCCTGAGGACTTGTGCATGTTCTGTAGATTGGATTGGTCCTCTGTCTGAAAGAATAAAAATGATGATATCTAAGCTGTTTAATATCGATCTTTCAAGTGATGAATTTATATGGAGAACGCTTTGCCTCAGTTACAGGGACGGTGGCGTAAGTATACGTGATCCTTCAGCATTGGTTCAATCGGAATTTGAATCATCTACTTCCCTATGCGCTCCATGTTTGGAAGGTTACTCCGGCGAATCACTAAAAGGAAAACAAGATACGATAATTAAACTAATCCGCGCTCAAAATATCTCCCGTTGTAAAATTAATCGCAATAATATTCTCGATAATTGCAATCATTTATTGAGAAGGTCAATAGAACACTCGTCAGTCAAAGGTGCATCATCATGGCTTTCAGTTTATCCATCGCATGAAAGGAATTCAAGGCTAAGCAACGATGAATTTCGAGACGCTATGGCGGCGCGATACAGTTTTCTTCCAAAAAGCGCTCCGTCCTATTGTCAATGTGGTACAGTAAATTCTCTGGCGCACTCGCTTTCGTGTTCACTTGGTGGACTTCCATCTATGAGACATGACGTGGTACGGGATTTCTTAGCATACACGCATACTGAGATATGTCCATCTGTACAAATCGAACCTCGACTGGCGCCTGTTTCTTCAAATGTAACTTTCTTGAAACAAACAACTACTAAGGATAAAGAAGCGAGATTGGACATATCATGCAACGGATTGTTTGGTGACAAGACGGAACGTACTTTAATAGATGTTTGCATTTTTAATGCGCTCGCGCCGTCGAATTTATCAAGGAATCCGAGTGCGTGTTTTGAGTATCACGAAAGCCGAAAAAGAAATAAATATCTAGAAAGAATAACCGAAATTGAAAGAGCATCTTTCATTCCTGTTGTGTTGTCGAACTCTGGAGGTGCAGGTAAGGGCACGGAAAGTCTTCTGAAAAAAATCGCGAATACTATCGCCGAAAGAGCAGAGGTTAAGTATTCGGATGTAATTTCAACGCTGCGTTGTAGAATAGGCATCCGTCTCGCAAGGATGGTATCCCGGTGCATTAGAGGATCCAGATCGGCGTTTCATCGTCCAGTTTTTGCATAACTACACATACAGATAATTATTTTTTTTGAATTGACAAATAGGGCCCATTAGAGGGTTACCTTTAATTTTATGTTTTACTAATAAAGAAAATAAATTGAAAAAAAGGTTTGTAAGGCGGTGGATCATTATTATATATGCCTATATCGATTTGAGGCATGATGAATGAATAGTAACATGTTACATGCCGATTAAAATTCTATCCTCTCAATTTTACTTAATACGTCCGGCGTACAACCCGATGTATTAGTTAGAATATAAAATACTATGACCATTAGTTCGAAGTGAATGATAAGTTGGGCGCATGGATATATCACCAATATTTTTTATAATGATAAATTCATTATAAAAAGTCAGATCAGTTAGAATATAAAATACTATGACAATTTGTTTAAAGTAGAAGATACGTTGGGAGCATGGATATACCACCAATCTTTTTATAATAATATAATCTAAAAGAATCAGAAGACTATGTACATAACAAATGGGTAATACGTGCTATATTTGGAGTAGATGATTACTTATAAGATCGAAGAGACCACACTGAAAAACCTACAGTATGAAAATAATAATTATCCCACGAGATACGAGGGCAGTTTTAGTCACCTTCAATCAAAGCGTGACTGACAGACAATGACCTTAAGTGATCACAAAAATTAAAAAGCAACAGTCGGATACATCTAAACCAATAAACCATATAGATATAGTTAACCATATTAGCCGCATAGATATACGTAAGGATAAATGTATATCCATACCATAGATATACCAATTACGCATAGATATACGAAAATATAACGTTAATTTTTTATCGGGATAAAACCTTACTACGCACTGTGTGAAAGTCACGACTGCAATGATATTTAAAAATGCAAACAATTAACAAATAGCGTTTAATAGTGTTGAAATAAGCCTCAGATGCTAAACAGAAAACTAAATCAAACATTAATTTCGAATTACAATCATAATATAGGTATATTATTAAAAACGGGCATACGCGTATTGAGCGTGTTCCGATTTATCACAAAGTCAATCATGATTAATTGTACAACATTTATTTCTCTCTGTACTGTTCATTGGTCAATCCATATAAATATATTTCCACCGAAATTATCTTCGATCACGGATGCAGATTAACATATTATACAATCTATTTCGAACATTCATTGCTTTCTGTGAAAACCGAGAGTGATATATTAGCTTACCTTGATCTATATTATTTTTTTTGTCACATGCTCCATACGTCCTTGTTGGTTATTTATTTGATTACTCTGACTAAATCGAGTGGATAGTTTTAATCGTATCGATAATGTTGTATAGTTAATATCTTATCGTTAACGTCTGATCGTTAATGCCAGATTCCTAATATCGGATCGTTAATGGCGTATCTTTTATATCGAATCATTAATGATGGACTGTATAGGATTGTTACTAAGAACAAGTTATTGCCTGTACCTAAGTTGAAGTTGTATTGTTTGATTGGATTGTCAATGTATAAAATTGTCAATATACCATAATTTATTAACTTAATTGAACTCAATTGTTGCTTTTGTTCTTATAGGCTGGGCAATAAACAAATTTTTGATTAAACTTGTAGCTATTTTGTTTTTATAGATATGAATTCACTTAAAGAACGATTGATTGCTATTAAGCACAAACAGGTATTTATTGATTTTTGTAATAATGAAACGTTTTGATATTTTATTTTATTTTAAGATTGAGGCCGTTAAGCTTAACAATAAAGCGATAGTCGAAGAAGACAGAATCAAATCATTGCCTTACAATTATGTTAAAAAGCAGGAGCGAATTGAAAAACAGATGAGAAAGCTTGAAGCAGAGAAGGAGCTAAAGGAGCAAGGAAGAGATTATGCACGTGAACAAAGTTTAAATTATACAGCCGAGGAATGCGAACGATGGATGCGAAAGAAACGTAAACATTACAATGTAAATGAAGATTCACAGAGTAGGTTTCAAAACTATTGCCAATTATATTTTAAAATCGTATATTCTAAATATTTCCGTAATGAGAATATAGTTTTTATAAAATGTTTGTGCCATAAGATTATTTAATTTAGTTTCTGATTGTTAATAGAACGTCGAAAATTTACTTGATCATTATTTCATTAAAATTTAGATATTCAGCAAATCACTTAAAATCTAATAAAATCTATTTTTATTGTTTTCAAAACATGCTCTTATTCAGGTCTATTCACAAATTGCGATCGACAATACTATCGTTTGACAAAGCAGATCAAGCCTGACATTAACAAATACAATGAACAAAAGGCAAAAATGAAACCAGAAGATTTCTATGCAGCATCAAATTCTTTAGTGCACGGAACACATAAAGCTAGCAGTGACGCTATCGAAAAAATCGTCAATGATCTCAACTCACAGTAAATGCTTTTTAATCCATTTAAATTAATTTTATTAATTCTTTAATTTAATTAAATTACTATCAAAAGATGTCGTATAGGTTCTAAATTTATATTAGAAATTGTTAGGATAATTTTAATTTATCTCAACGATAAATTTCATACGATTAATTTACCCCGTGACCGAATTTTATTTGCCACTTGTATTCGCATCAAGTTATTACTTCAACTTAGCATTTTTTGATACCTTATTATCATATCTTTATAATATTATTTTTATCTTAAAACGTTATTAAATAATGCTAACATCATCTTGAATAATGTGAGAAATCATTTAATAAACGATTGAATTAAATCATTTAAACGTAAATTACTATTACGTAATTACTAAAACGTTATTTTGGATCATGTTAATATAATAAACATTATTCATGGTTATACGTAAATTACCATTAATTAATCGTAAATAATTAATAATTATTTATAATATTAATAATTAAAAACAATTAATTAATAATTGACAATTAATATTAATAATATTATATATTACAATATTAAGCATTAATATTTAATTAATATTTAATTAATTGTTTATTATTTAACAATTAATTGTATTAATTTACGATTAATACAATTTATTATCACACTTTATGATTATAGCTTATTAATGCAGATATTAGAAAAAAACCATATTCTAAGATTGTTCTGTCATGATCATTCAGGTAAATCTGGAATGCAGGTAAATCTGGAGCGCAGCTAAATTGTAATTAGTTGAACAATCAGAAATGTTATTTATAATAGTTAATAACAGTTAATAATATTTTAATGCCTAAATTTATAAAAAACGTTTATTTCTCTAGGCTATGGGTTGAACAACAAACAATAATTATATATATATATATTAATTGTACTTGATTGCATCTGTGAGCTGAAAATTTTCCGATTGTGGCATGATATTATCCTCACAGGCATTGATCTTATCAAAAATAAGATCAATACCTGTTAGGATAATATCGTGCCACAATTGGATATATATACCGATTCAAACGAAACTCTTATGATTATATATATATATATATATATATATATATATATATATATATATATATATATATATATATATTAGTTAACTTAAAAGTTCAATTGTAGATTTCGTTGATTGTAGTGTTTATTAGAATAAAAACACTGTCTAGGTAGAACCTAGGCTAGCATAGTCATGAGTTTCACTGGAGATGATACAGTTTTACACCATGGACTTGTTCGGGGCTAGGGCGAACCTTCATATGAACCTGTCCAATGACGGTGATTATAAGTTGGCATAGCTTTAGATTTCCTTAGACAAAGAATGCGACCTTCCAGATTTAGCTATCAGTGAATGATCAAACTACAGGCATTGCTAGGAGTGCGCCATGATGATGCATCTGAATAGGGATTGCACCCTATTACAGCTTATTAATACAATTTATTATAATAAATTCAGTATTATAATGTTATTCAGTTTCAGACGTGCTCGCTCTTATTGCCGAACAAATATTCTGGATATTACAAATAATATATTAATACAATATAAAACTATTAATATAAAAACATCCATGGGCGATTGTGGACTTCAAAGTTAGTGGCACAATAAAATTCATCCAACACTATGCTGTGCTTGCAATGATCAATCTGTCGAATTTAAATCACGTTTGTATTTTAAGAATCAACAGCAGCATGCTACAATTGTCGTGCTATCAACTACTGTAAAATACATCTAGTTGTTTACCGAAAACTTCAAATTTATGTGGTAACAATAATCCAAATGTTGCCAGCAATTACTCACTTAATTAAATTAGATTCAAAAAATCTCAATTAATACAATTACATCAAAATGATATATAGTAGTTATATCACCAGCAGTTAGAAGAAATTTCAAACCTTCTACATTATGTAATGCGAAATTGAATTTGCAAATGTACAAATAATTATATTGTAGTATGAATAGAAAGTTAGATTTTATCTTCGAGTTAGATAGAATATTCTCAGGACGTAAACCTTGAATCGACAAACTGGGTTATCACCTGAACGATACATGATCGGCGAAAGTATTGGGAGAAGTGCGTACGTTCTGACAAAAAGAAACACCCTCTACGCATGCGATTAACGTATTTGAAATAACGCGAACGTCATGAATATAGTAAGGATTATAACATCTAAGGCTTGTATTTCTCACCTTAATTGCATGAGTTCATATTGTTTTGATCATATTGTTTTGTCTTCCCTAAAATCGATTACTGCCTCAGCATTTTCGATAATTCTCCAAAATCTATCATCCTACGTCTACAACGCATCATCAACTATGTCATTCGAGTACTCATACGTCTCCGTCGCTTCGACCACATACTTTGCCCAACTCTCCTTGCCATCATTCACATCCGCATCCAACTCCGCTTTCTTCTCGTAAATTTTCGTCTTATCGCTTTCGGCTCACCATCGTTCATCAACCTCGCTTTCTTAAACGACAATCGCCCCACCTCTCTATCGCTGCGTTCCCATCATTCCCTCTTACTCCACGTTCCCAATTACTCTAACAACTACGGTCCTCGATCCTTTCTCGTCGCCGTTCTCATCGCATGGAATCAGCTCCCACTCGACGTCCGCCGCTCTTCCTCTTTCATCTTATTCAAATACCTCCTCCGTTCCCACCTTCTCGACACATGATTTAGACTTATTTTTGTTTTCTTCGTGGTCATGTAAGCGTGCGCCGGCATTCATTTGCCACGTAAAAAAAGCTTTTTTTAATAACGATACATGAAATGCGATGTGCGGGTGCATGAACATAGATGAGGATGTCATAGGCGTATTACATGATGTTAAAGGAAAAAGGTTTGATAAACGGAGAGAGATCGCTAAGCAGAAGAGAGAAAAGCAAAGGACCTAGGACTTAACCTTGTGGGACCACGCAGAAAAAAATAAAATATAATTTAAAATAACGATACATGAAAAGCTCCTGGAATTTAATTCCGGCGCAACGTAATAGATGAGAAAGTCATATAGTTGATCAACGTGTTGGTTATCGCGAGTTGTAATTTCAGTAAATTTCAGAGAATGTCATTTCAATAGCATTTAGTCATACATATGGTTGTGCTGATCCTTTAGAATTATATGCTAAGCAAGATATTTCATGTTCATTTAAACCTCTATCTCTACTTCTGTCTTCTATTTTACGGTAATCGAAAATTTTGATTCAAAACAGCTTGTGAAATTTACAACAAGTCGTCTCATTCCTTTAGATAAATCAACTGGCCTATAACATATTGTTATCGGAGAAGTATTTAGGCGAATAATTGATAAAGTCATGATTGAGTTCATTTGTAAAGATCTGCAGGTAGTTTCAGGATCGAATCTGCTTTTCTTTTTAGGATCGAATCTGATTTTCAGTCAATTTACAAAACATTTAATTGTTGAGACGATTTCGGTATTTGCAAATTGATGGAAGCAATTCATTTAATCAAATTAATGGACAGTTGACTCTAAAAAATAAAGATGTCATTCCTGATCTACACCTTTTTGTAATGTTTATGATCATTGTCCGTTACTCTGCGCTGACAAGGACATATTATATCCAAAAGTAGCGTTCACGCAAGTGGATCCATTGACAATTATTGCATTTGCAGCTGCATCTTTTCCGCTCTTAAAAGAACAATAAGGTGCAATCCGTGATACATAGATGGTAAGCTGATGATTGTACTTGAGTTGGATCACTAATTGACTTGAAAGAAATATGGAATATAATTAGCAAAATTGAACTAAAAACGATTACTTAGTCAAAATAGAGAAATGCATCATTCATTATTCATTTTGAACATTGATAAAATGCCTTCAGCATATTCAAATCAGAACGATTAAAAATAAAAGAGGAAGGAATTATTATATTCTCCTGTTGAGAATGACAAGTTAAGTGGTAATTAAGTCTATAATTTATGGTATATTATGTCATAATATACCATATTATATATATTATATACCATAATATATGGTATATATTATGGTATATATGGTATATATTATATACCATAATACATTATATTATTTATATTATCAAAAACTAATAAGCTACTAGCGTTCCTTATATGGAATTCAATGACTGCATTGATAACACAATCAATGAAGTTCAAGTCGAGGTCCTTGCATCAAGTGTACATTGTCATCTAGTTCATTCAAAGACCTTTCCGGTATTAATAAAATATTGCCTGATATCACAGATCTATCACAGGTTTGACGTTACCATTTCGATACGGAAGATTGTGGATAATTTAACCAACCGATTCTCCAGATTTGCTGTATGACTGTTCGTACCAAGGGTGCCAACCACTACTAAACGAATAAAAATTAAAATGAAACTGGATATTTGTAAATGACGGCCTAAAGTGTCTTTTAATATTATAAGTATTATATATATTTATATAATATAAAATATAATATATTGTTTAACGTATTAAATATTATATTAAATGTTATATTATTATATTATATTTAATATAATATAATTTATTAAATTCAATATAATTCACATTATATTATTAATTATAATTTACCATTTACAATTCTCGCAAACAAAAATGTGATTTTAATTCGATTTTAAATTTTAGAAATAAAATTTGAATTATTAAATTATCAATTTAATAGCTGGAAATATATTTTTTATATCCTCTTTACCTGATGAAAGGTAATTTTTAATTTTAATTTAAAAATTTATTTAAATGAATAAATAAAATTAATAATAAAATTTATTTATTAATGACGGCTTTATTATAATTAGTAACTGTAAATAGTTACTATTTACTATTAGAAATAGTTTATAGTTATAGCAAACGAGTGATACCGTTAAATTTGAGATCCTGATTATTTAATCAACATTGATTAATAAGTTTTAAAATAATTTTAATTAATTTAAATTAATTAAACAATTTCAATTTTATTAATTGAAAATTTTTTAGAGTTCAATTCATTAAAATATATTAATTTTAGAGTCTTATATTAAAATAATTAAATCTTTTTATAAATGCAACAAATAAAATTATAAGGAAATATTTTTTATTAGAGATTCTAAACTATTATTAATTATAAATTCCCAATAAAAAATTAAATTAAATTACAATTAATAATTTTAATTAATAATTTTTTTAATTTTAAAAATTTTATTTTAATAATATTTTAATTTAATCTGTCGTTAGTTTTTGATTTTGATTTTTCACATAGCTATATTTTTATGTAGGGAATTACGGAGGCAGAAGTCGAGTCGTAGGAGAATAATTGATCTGGATGCCGATATTGATTACATCAATGAAAGAAATAGGGTATACAATCAGAAGATAGATCGCTTCTTCGGAAAGTATACGGCTGAAATTAAGCAGAACCTGGAAAGAGGGACTGCAGTTTAATTATTTCAAATCGGATATCATTTTTGACACTGTATAGTTGACCCCAATATATCGAACATTCTTTAGACGCTTTGAAAATTTGTATATTAATGATATCTGCTCTCTGTAGCATTTAAACATATATATGATTATAAAATAAATAGAACTGAGTTAAAATAGAAACATTATTTATGTTTGAATGTTATACAATTTAATCGGGAATACCTGTGTGCCGTTATTTAAGTTATTCATGCTTCTTTAGTTTTTATTTGAAATTTAAGTTGGAAGAAAAAACATCTATTTTTGACTTCTGTATTGTATTGGCTTTGGTTAATAGCCAATTTTGTTTTGTTATCAAAATTAAGTAATTTTTTCAAATGTCTTAAACCTTTTTTAATAAGAAAGACAATCATATGTACATTCACATCTTTAAACAGAAAATGTATAGAACTAATTCACCTTTTTTATTTTTTCTTTATTCAGTTTGTCAATGATGAGCTATAGCTCTCATCTGCTCGAATTACTGAGGAAATTACATTAAAAGTTTTACATAATTAATTCTTTCATATTAAAAAATATGTATAAAACTTTAAAGTCTCTTTTATGTAATTTATTACTTTGAAGAGGCAAAGCGACGGATCACTCAGTGATTAAGTGAACATATACAAACTGCATGTAAATCATTAGCTCCATCGTACTGAGGACAAGCATTGATAAGCAGTAAACAATGAATCCTTCTGATAAGTGACAGACAATGAGTATTTAAAGGAAATCAGTATATATGCTTGTGATAATATTGAACTCTGGACCTTGCTATTTTGTCAATAACATCATTAGAAATATAAATATCATTGTACAATGTACTTGATGAAATGAAAGGAAACAAAAATATGATTAAATTATAATTAAAAAATGATTAATTTATTTTGAATTGAAATAATTAAATTTAAAAATTAGGAATTAAAAATAGCTTTAAATTAAATAAAAAATTATATTAAAAATTATTAAATTATATGCCCTTTTTTAAAACTGTAGAGAAATCCGTTATTTTTGAACAAATCCAAATTATTTTTGTTAACTAAAAACAGTTTACTTCGTAAATTAAAACTATTAAAAATTATCTCTTTACGACATAAAAAAAACACTTTTTTGTGACTATGAACTTTGTAATTGAGCTGCAAGTATAAAAAACCTGTAAACTTGTAGATTTTCTGGTGGCCAATCATTTTATGACAGTAGCGAACATAGTAGCAAACTAGTTTATAACTTCCTAAAATGTAGTTAATATTGGAGATGACAGGAATTTATGAATTTTGCAATTTATCTCTTTCTACATCTGTAATAATATCTTACCATGGTAATCACATAATACAACGGCTATCGCCTTTTACGTTGTTGTGCTTCTCAGTTGATTAAATCTAAATCGATTTTTAGATATTTTTGAATGAATCGTAATAACTCTAAACAACAACGGTTTTTTTAAATACCTTTATATTTTTATATTTTTAATTTGTAAATATATTTATATTTATTAACTATTTTATATTTTAATATATTTAATATTAATATATTATATTACCATTATAATAATATTGTTTTATATTTTTTATTATTTTTAAATGTATTAATTAATATATGTATTTTTTATTTTTAATTTACTCTAATATATAAATATATTTATATTTTTTATATATAATATTAATTAAAATATTAATATATAAATATATTTATATTTTTACTTCAGGTAATTTTTATGTTGATATATTGCTGTTTGTTATCTAAACATACTAATTACATTTCAGAATCGTACTTTAATGTTTCGGATTTAAAGCCGTTCATCCCTTTTCAATTTATTTTAAACCATTCTCGAAAAATTGTCTGTTGTTCATTCAAGTCACATTTGTTTTTTGCTACCGAATCATCAAATCAATATTCTATCAAGCGCGTCTAAGAATGGCTGTGAAATCGAATCAAATATCTTTAACGTCGACCATCGTCTACGTGTCACCAGTTGCCAGTTACTTTTGCCTTGTTACTTTAAAGGAAATCACAATTGCTGACTATATATATCGATAAAGCATTTGTTTTATTTGTTCAACCTACGGATCGATTTTAGATTCAACTTTGCAGACTGAGTGTTAAAGAAGCAATCTGTAATCCATTTTATATTTGTTACCATACCAGCTATTTCACATGTCTAATTTAACTCCAGAAGAAAAGCTTTCCATGTCTTTAGGTAAGCAATAAAATAAAATAGCTTTATGAAATAAATGAACAAATTTTGTCAGACGATATTATTGCGATTAAAAGAATTGAGGCAAAATCCAAAGAAAATTTTCCAGGCCGCCGCGATTCAAATTATTCTCGACGTAGACATTCTAATAGCGATATGAGAAAACAACGTTATCAACGTAGCAGATCGCCAATTAGTATGAGGTAATTGTTCGTATTAGAGATAAGTAACGTTATGTTGCTGCTTGTAGACACCTTTCGCGATACGACAGCTCACTGAAAAGGGTAAGCTTAATAGAGTTCGTTCTTAAAATTCATACTGGATCAACAATTATTTGTTGTGCTTGAGTTGACTTGTGATCACGGTTACTTGGTAATATGATCTTTCTGAATAAAAGTCGTAACATTTTGGGAATGTGTATGTGATATTATTCAAAATTACAATTAAAATTTCTTTCCATATCAAAGATTATGCTAATCTTTTAAATTCTATATTTTTACAATTATAAGAGTGTGATCACTATGTGAAATTAGAGATTGTTATAATACAGCGTCTAATACAGAGTTAATTATTATTGATAATTATCCATGATTATAAATAATTATTTTTGATTAAAAATAATTATATTTAATTATATTTATAATATAATTAATATTTTATAATGTTATTTTCTAATATTTAATTATTAAATATATTATTAAAACTAATTTAAATTTAATAATTAAAAAATACATTTAAATAAAAAATTATTATCAGTAATAATAAATTAAAAATTTATTAAACGTTAATATCGTTAATTTAATTATTTATATTAATTGAATTTTAATCAAAGTTTAATTAAATTTTAAAATATTTTTTATACGAATTCGATTATAATTGATCTAATGATATTATTGGACTAATTTACTAATTAATTGCAAATTAATCGTTTGCAGTTGGTCAATCATTTCAGCGCCTAATAAAAGTGCCTTAAAATATAGACATTATATTTTTATAATTGTATTTAAATAGTAGTAAAAATAACTACTATAGCGTAACGGATCGGTTACAATTGACTTTTTTAAGATCTTGACTTTTAACTGATCTTAAAAAGGTAAAATTCATTTTTTAATCGTTCATCCACTATAGTCGAGTACAAGAAAAGTACTCAGTCGAATTCGATAATGTTTATACAAACTTTTCGTATAATAGCGTACAATTCATAATGTACTCACTTAAGTTGCAATAAGTAATACTTTTTAAGCATTAAACATTTAAATTTTTTCTTTATAGCAAAGTTATTCAAATTATTATAAGACCTAATATTAAACGCATAAAATTAATTATTTAGAAAATGCATTACTATAACTAATTTAAAAATTAATTGTATTTAAATATTTACACATTTTTTGCTAAATACTTACTGCTATAATATTAAAATGTATGACATTTTATTTGCTTACACTTGAGAAAGTGTGTGTTACTGATTATAAATGATGGCTTAGGTTTTTAAACCTTGTCTTTGACTGATAATTAGACAACTGATTATGTTTTAGTCAATATATTTTATGAATTTATAATTTATAAATTATTAAATTAAATAGTTCATTAAAAGTTCATTAAATTTGACGAATAATTTTGCTTGAATATATTTGTTTAATTTCTAACTAAATGATTATATTTAAATGGGTTTAGGGTAAACACTAATATTTTTACAAATTATTAATAAATAATATGTTATTATTCTAATTTATTTCTTACTATTATCATTTGAAAATAAAGTATTGATTATTTTATGCGAGATCGCCTTTATTGGTAATCTATCAGATTCTCTTTTATTATCAAATGTCACTATCAATTATATAAATTGAGATATATAAATTATATAAAAATATTAAATAAATATTATATTAAATTATATCAATTACCAATTAATAATTTATCACTTTTGCGAAACTAAAATCGTTTTGATTTTTTGAATAAAACAATGATTTAGCATATTTCACGCTACTTTAATCCAATCTATAAGCAAATAGCAGTACGCTACATTTCAGTATGAGATTACATCATCAGCTACTGATCTAATACCTACGTTTTACGTTTCGAAACGTGAAATGTAGGTATTGCCGAAACGTGAAACGTAGGTATTGGATCAGTAGCTGATGATTCCACCAATACTGAAAAGTAGCTTACTGCTGTTTGAGTATAGATAGGATTAATATTGGGTTTGAAGTTTAACTTTTTATTCATTCACTTCTTTATTTAATTTGTTGTATTTTATTAAGTTTAATAGAGACAATTTTCAACTGAGATCATTTAATAAACAAGAACGAATTAATGTTAAATCAGTGCACAAATACAGGGATCTTGATAACTATCCCGAAGAGCATCATCTTGTACAACCTCGAACACAGGCAGACTATTCAGATCTGTATGCTCAGGAGGAATGTAAGCGATCAGTACATGAAAGAATATCGTGGTCGTGAAAACATTAACTTTCGTTTCATTTCTAATTGTGATTTTACCTATAGATACTTCTGTAAATTTTCTGAGATCAAGTGATCTGAAAGTTCATATTTTTGTCAAAGTTTCTAAATCTATACATTTCCGAAGTGGTTTTTATTTTTGAGAGTCTGCTTTTAGTGCAGCAAGATATTTTTAACTGCAACGCATATTGAACATTTTTAATAAAGTTTGTTGACAAATTATATAATAAATGATGACGTCACTTTTTATAAATTATTTATTTTTCAATCTTACTCCTAGAA
>WNNJ02002885.1:0-34507 GCA_012934845.2 Pomphorhynchus laevis | reverse complement strand
TGATTTTGAATCCATGTGTGCTGCTAAATAACTGGACTTCAGATCATCAGACTCATCAGTCTAATGTATCACACCGAGACGTTCCTAAACACCCATCAGTCATCACCAGTCGGATGAAGTGGTTATGTGATCCTCTGGCTGTTAAGGATGGTCTGCATTGCAAATTGTAGGATTTGAGAGCTACCGCCATCTACAATTTCAGCTAAATGTCGGAAATGCATTTTTACAATGTCATAGAGGCAGCCGAAACGGCGTGTGATAGTTCATCTAACTGACGATGGCTGCCAGCTATCACATGACCGTCTAGGAGTGACGAGAGTTTGCAGGCTGAAGAATATGCTCGATTCAAACACCTATTTAAACATATGGAAATAAGTGCTATTCGCAATCTTGAGCAATACCGATTCAAAAGAAACCTTAAGATTATATATATAAATTACAATAAATTAAAATTATAGATATACACTAAGATAATTGTTTGACCACATTTGGGGATCCTCTAATGGGATGTCAGCCATATAGTTTTAATTCAATTAATCAACCCGAATAATACAAGCAGTTTCCAAAATTAATGATTTATTTAAGACGTTTCGGCGATTAAGCCTTTGTCAATCTACAATACAAGCAATACAAAATACAAATCTCAATATATACATGCCCAACTATGTTATGTCTTTCCAACTAAAAAGATAATTATCATTACAGCCGTATGGTTCATCTGAATATAGATATCCTACTAATTGTTGTTCTCGAAACATTCTTTCTTTATTATCTTTAATGTCACTCTCTATTACAACATATTCCATTGCATCGTCATTCCCATGAGAGAGCATGTGGGAAATTGCACCGTCCATCGCCTTTTTGTTTTTGTATTGTGATCGTCTCAAGTTAAGACGGCGTGCTAATGTTTGTGACGTCTGCCTAACATATTGGGCATTGCAATTAGCGTTTTTACATGTTGCAATGTATATGTCATTAGCGCTTATACAGTTTTGTTTGCCTTTAATTTTAAATTTGGCTCCAGTTTTTGAGCTTACTATGACGTTTGTGCTATTTATTTTGGTACAAGGCATGCACATTTTGTCATTACATGACGCACATCCATTATGCCTAGCTGTTACATTTAAGCGTTACATGTACAATAGTTCACCTTTGAATGTCACTTTTGATTAAGGCTATTCTGTGAATTTTTTGGACGTGACAATCTACAAAGACGAAAATGTATTCAAAACGACTTATTACAGGCAACGCGAGTCACCACCTCTTCATCTTCATTTCACCAGTTCACATCCACATTCGATTAGAAGGAATATCATATACAATCCTGCATTAAGAATCAAAAGGGTATGTAGTGAGGATAAAGAATTCGAGCGCCATATAGGTGATTTGATTGGTTAGTTTATATCAAGAGGGTATGGTAGACGAATGATCGATAATCAGGTGAATAAAGTCAGACATATACGACGTGAAGAATTAGTGAAAAGAAAAAGAGATGAGAACAAAGTAAAGTCAATGTTTATGAGTGTAGACTTTCATCTAGCTGTCGAACACATTCAAAATCTAATTAATAACACAGAATATGGAAAACTACACAAGGACATGAGAGTTACCTTTAAAGCAAACAATAAAATATCCAGAATTTTGGTAAAATCTAAATTTAACGCGCATAATTACACAGCTAGGCATAATAAATGTGTGTCATGTAATGACAAAATGTGCATGTCTTGTACCAAAAAATAGCACAAACGTCATAGTAAGCTCAAAAACTGTAGCCAAATTTAAAATTAAAGACAAACAAAACTGTAAAAGCGCTAACAACATATACATTGCAACATGTAAAAAAGCTAATTGCAATGCCCAATATGTTAGGCAGACGTCACAAACATTAGCACGCCGTCTTAACTTGAGACGATCACAATACAAAAACAAAAAGGCGATGGACGGTGCAATTTCCCACATGCTCACTCATGGGAATAACGATGCAATGGAATATGTTGTAATAGAGAGAGTGACATTGAAGATAATAAAGAAAGAATGTTTCGAGAACAACAATTAGTAGGATATCTATTTTCAGATGAACCATACGGCTGTAATGATAATTATCTTTTTAGGTGGAAAGACATAACATAGTTGAGCATGTATATATTGAGATTTGTATTTTGTATTGCTTGTATTTTAGATTGACAAAGGCTTAATCGCCGAAACGTCTTAAATAAATCATTAATTTTCGCAACTGCTTGTATTATTCGGGTTGATTAATTGAATTGAACTATATATATATATATATATATATATATATATATATATATATATATATATATATATATATATATAGTTCAATTCAATTAATCAACCCGAATAATACAAGCAGTTGCGAAAATTAATGATTTATTTAAGACGTTTCGGCGATTAAGCCTTTGTCAATCTAAAATACAAGCAATATAGGGTGTATGGAATTGGATATCATGAAGGAAGGATTCTGTAGCTGGTTTTCAATGCGAAAGTCACCTCGTGTGACCTAGCAACTATTCGTTACATAAATAAGAATCCATCAAAGGATCACCAGTCCCGATTCCAATCGATCTTCATGATCTCATACGAAATAATATATATATATATATATATATATATATATATATATATATATATATATATATATATATATATATATATATATATATATATATATATATATATCATTGTAAATTGTGGTTGAACCGCGCTCTGGGGTCATTCGAAGACTCACCAAATATTTTCAATGAAAGTGTTAAACCAGAATTCAAAGCAAGAAAAACAGTTTTTTGCAAACGTTTCGGTCCCTTACTGGACCTTCCTCAGTGCTGAGGAAGGTTCAGTAAGGACCTCAGTGCTGAGGAAGGTCAACAGCACTGAGGAAGGTCCAGTAAGGGACCGAAACGTTTGCAAAAAAACTGTTTTTCTTGCTTTGAATTCTGGTTTAACACTTTCATTGAAAATATATATATATATATATATATATATATATATATATATATATATATATATATATATATATATATATATATATATATATATATATATATTTGTTACGGCATTTCTATACAATTGAAAAAGCCATATATGGCGAAACGTTTTGAATAAAGTTAATATCTCTCTATTAAAGCTGGTGTATTAATATTTATGAATATATATATTCATAAATATTAATACACCAGCTTTAATAGAGAGATATTAACTTTATTCAAAACGTTTCGCCATATATGGCTTTTTCAATTGTATGTTTTTAAGAAACCAATTTTTATAAATTTGGTTTATAAGAAACCAAATCTTATAAACATACAATTGAAAAAGCCATATATGGCGAAACGTTTTGAATAAAGTTAATATCTCTCTATTAAAGCTGGATATATTATCGTATGAGATCATGAAGATCGATTGAAATCGGGACTGGTGATCCTTTGATGGATGCTTATTTATGTATTGAATAGTTGCTAGGTCACACAAGGTGACTTTCACATTGAAAACCAGCTACAGAATCCTTCCTTCATAATATCCAATTCCATACACCACGGCAATGGCGCCGTTAGTAGTCAGGATGGATGGAATTTGATATCATGAAGGAAGGATTCTGTAGCTGGTTTTCAATGCGAAAGTCACCTTGTGTGACCTAGCAACTATTCAATATATATATATATATATATATATATATATATATATATATATATAATTGTGGTGATTCTTAACTGTTTTCTATCGTTCTGACACATTTAATTATTTACTCGAATTGTTTGTAGATGTTCGAATAAACCTCTTTGGTATATCTCGATTTACAACAATTATTCGAACATTGTATATCATGGAGAAGTTCCTCAAACCCGAAAGTTTGTCTCTAGAACCGAACAGTAACAACGCGTCTTCTGTTTGGAATCACTGGGTAAGCCGCTTCAAAGTATTCTTGAACACAATCCCAGACATGAAAGAGGAACACAAGCTACCTATGCTTCACAATACCGTTTCCTGTGATCTATATCGAACGATTGACGATTGTACAACCTTAGATGAAGCTCTGGGTCGACTGCAGACTATGTTCGTTAAGGAGCCCAACGTAATTTTCAATAGACACATACTTTCCACATGTCAACAACAAGAACATCAGACGATTGACCAGTTCCATCTTCACCTATTGGAACTAGGAAAACGATGTGATTTCAAGGCAGTTTCGGCGATGGAACACCACGATATGTATGTGCGAGATTCATTCATTCGCGGTATCCGATCGCAATCGAGCCGTCAACGATTACTAGAGTATACAACGTTATCTCTGGATGAAGCATTCAAATTGGCTCGTTCACTTGAGCAAGCTGAGATACAAGCGAACACTTACACTACATCTACGTCTGAGCAGTTTATACAGATGGCGGCGCTGCCCCAACCCGCAGAAACAAGTTCCATTCTATTTGACAACGATCATAACCAATTAACCGAAATACAACTATCAACAGTGAAGAAACGATGCTTCTTCTGTGGTGGAATGGTACATCCTAGATTACGTTGTCCGGCCAAAGATGCCACTTGCAATAAATGCAGAAAAACGGGACATTTCGCACGTGTTTGTCGTTCTGGGCAGTCACAACCAGTAAAATTTTCTGTGAATACTGCTGCATTGGCGAGCGTGTCATCACCTTTCTATCAAGAGTTAGCTCCGTCCACTATCAAAGTTACGATTAACGAGCATTCCTTACAGGCCTTAATGGATACTGGTAGCAGCGGCAACTTCATCTCGTCCAATGCCGCACGACGCTGTGGACTGACGATTATTCGTTGCAACGAAACGGTCAGTATGGCTACTACGAAATGCACGAAAAGACTGAACCGACAGGCATTTGTGACGATTAAGTGCAATGGGCAAGATTTCGTCGGTGTACGTTTGATCCTATTAGATGACTTGTATACAGACGTCATTCTGGGTATTCCGTTTTTGAAACGATTGTCCTCTTTCCGGCTTAACTTCGGCGGCAGCGGTAACGAGCTGATTTTACAGACGGTTGTGAATCTTATGAACATCGAACCGGCACGAGTGATAGGCGAACTAAGCGCAGACTGCATCCCGATTCAAACAAAAAGCAGAAGGAGAACGCCTGATCAATATCGATTCATTCAGCATGAGGTAGCGAGGCTATTTCAAGACGGTGTCATTGAAAAAAGTTCTTCTCCTTGGAGATCACAGGTGCTAATTGTTACTAACAAGAATGGAAAACGGCGTATGGTAGTCGATTATGCGGCTACGATCAACCGATTCTCACGCTCTGACGCTTATCCTTTACCGAGAATCGATGACTTTATAGATAAGATATCCAAGTGTACGTGGTTCAGTGTATTCGATCTTAAAAATGCATATAATCAAATTCCATTGGTAGAAAGCGATCGCAAATACACAGCTTTTGAGGCGGCTGGGGGCCTATACCAGTATCGGTGCATGCCTTTCGGTTTAAAGAACGGTGTTGCGGCTTTTCAACGTATTATGGATTCTATTATAAACGCAGAAAATCTTTTGGGTGTTTATGCGTATTTGGATGACGTGATCGTTACCGGTGTAGACAGGGTAGCACACGACACTAATTTAGCACGATTTTTGAGGATCGCGAAAAAGTACAATCTGGATATTAACAAGGACAAATCTGTCGTCGCTAGTCCTGTTATCAGTATTTTGGGATATTCAATCACAGAGGGCTCAGTCAAGCCCGATCCAAGTAGATTGCAGCCACTACTTCGAATGGATGCTCCTCGTACACTGAAAGATAAACAACGTATTCTTGGTATGTTAACTTATTATTCCGGATGGATTTCAAGATTCTCAGACAAAATTAGATCGTTTGCTTGCTGTGACACTTTCCCAATGGACGAGGATGCATTACGTTCTTTTAACATCGTTCGACTCGAACTTAGTCAGGCGTGTAAGGCTGGTATTTGTGAGGATCTTCCTTTCATTCTGGAAACCGATGCCTCAGGAGTTGCTATTTCAGGGGTGCTGTCACAGGAGGAGCGACCTGTGGCATTTTTCTCAAGAGTTCTAACAAAGGCAGAGAAGTTGCAGCCGGCTGTTGAATTAGAGGCATTGGCCATCATCGAAGCAACTCGACATTGGCGACATTACTTAGTGGGAAGAAAATTGACGATTGTCTGCGATCAGAGGTCGCTATCATTCATGTTCAAGCCTTCCACGAAGAGCTCGATAAAAAACGATAAAATTGCCCGGTGGAGACTCGAGCTTTCCGAATTGGAGTATGAAATTCGTTATCGTCCCGGCAAGAATAATGTTCCGGCCGACACACTCTCTCGAGTTCAATGTACTGCTGTTTCGTTCACTGGACAAAATCTAAAGGAGTTACACAGACGACTTTGCCATCCGGGCATTACGAGACTCTGGGCTTATATCAGATCAAAAAATATACCTGCCAGCCTCGACGAAGTGAGGGACGTCGTGAAGAAGTGCGAAACTTGTGCTCGCGTCAAGCCGCGATATTTTAAAGGGACCCAAGGTGAAGTTGTGCGTGCTAGTCGACCGTTCGAACGTCTTGCTATTGATTTTAAAGGACCAATGTCGAATTCTACAGGAAACCGATATCTCTTGACTGTAGTTGACGAATTCTCTCGTTTCCCATGGGCTTTTCCGTGTTCGGATATGTCGTCAAAGACGGTAATATACTGCCTACGTCAACTTTTCTGTATCTTTGGAACTCCGGTGGCTATACACTCCGACAGAGGCGCAGCATTTATCTCAACAGAGACACGAGAGTTTCTTCGTGATGCAGGTGTACATGTTACTCATACTGCAACGTATAACCCGAGAGGAAACGGACAGTGTGAACGGATGAATGGCATCATATGGAAGGCTATTGAATTGGCTTTAGTCGATGAAGGTGAATTGAGCGACAAGTGGGAGCAGTATCTTTCAACGGCGTTGAACGCTATTCGCACACTTTTAAGTACAGCGACTGGCCAGTCTCCACACGAACGCTTATTTTCATACGGTCGAAATAGCTGTTACGGTAAATCCCTTCCCAGTTGGTTATGCGAGCCCGGTCCAATCTTGGTGCGTAACTTTCTACAGAAAAGCAAGTTCGATCCTAAAGTGTTGGAAGTCCAACTCGTCGAAGCAAATCGCCATTCCGCATTGATTAAATATCCAAATGGACGCACTACGATGGTCTCGCCTCGCGACCTCGCCCCGATATCACGACCAGCAACGTTTGATATCACGTTTCAGGCTAAGGACACCCAAAGTGAAGGTACCGAGGAAACACTTCCGGTAAATCACACACAACCAGGATTAATCGACGCCGATGATGTTCAGACTACTGGCAGTAGATCATTCACGGTTGACGATAGCATATCGTTTACGGTTCCTACCGATGACGTGGTGTCGATAACGAACGAACATCCTCGTACAACAGAGGCACCAGATGTCGATACCCTTCGGTCAGATTCAGACAGACCTCGAAGAAAGTTAAGGAAACCGAAACGGTTCGACGATTTTATTAAGTGGGAGGATTGTGGTGATTCTTAACTGTTTTCTATCGTTCTGACACATTTAATTATTTACTCGAATTGTTTGTAGATGTTCGAATAAACCTCTTTGGTATATCTCGATTTACAACATATATATATATGGCTACTAACATGTGGCAAAAAGCGGGCGAAACGAAAACGGCTGTGGCAATGTGGCCGTTAGTAGTCAGGGTGTATGGAATTGGATATCATGAAGGAAGGATTCTGTAGCTGGTTTTCAATGCGAAAGTCACCTTGTGTGACCTAGCAACTATTCATTACATAAATAAGCATCCATCAAAGGATCACCAGTCCCGATTTCAATCGATCTTCATGATCTCATACGATACAATATATATAGAGCTATCAATCGTAGCCAGCTTTGGCTCCTGGACCACAGTTTCAAGCGATTTTTCGCAATAACAATTTATATATAATGAATGTTCGTCTTATTATGTTGTGATTCAAATCCTTATGAACAACTAAATGTATTTAACAATTTTTAGTATAATGCCAAGTTGAAGTCAATAATATATCTACATTTAAACCAATATTCTATTTGATTGTAAATAAGACGAAGATACATAATTATTTATTTCACAATTTAGATCGACGAAATATTGGATCTAAATTGTGAAATAAATAATTATGTATCTTCGTCTTATTTACAATCCAATGACAATTGGAGACATCTATTAACAATAATATTCTATGTTGTGCAATACAAAACTTTTTGTATTATTGTTATATTTAGATTTTCTAACGGCTAGCATGATGTTTATAACAACAAGAGTTACATCGACTCATTCAGGTATACATAGACAAAATTAACTCATAATTTTAATTAGATGACGAACTGAAGCGCGATGGATATATCGTATTTTATTTTAAATCGTAATTTTTATTTTTTTCTAAACATGGCTCATTTAAATACAAACTCATTTTGATCGTTTGTAGCATTTACAGCAAATGCTTATAAAAGTCATTGTCTTTAATTTAAGTGCGCTAGTTAAATTTAGATGTACAATTTACAGCTAGGAACGCTGCTTGCGTTATGGAGGTAATAGTCGATAAAACTATCAGACAATTTTTAATCTACTTGTGATTTCATTTTCCTGTATTTTTCTCAACTAATAGCGATTAAGTTTCTTATTTACAGCTGATATCATTAATTTTTTGTAAGGTAAAGAATGCATATACTAAATAATTCGTATAAAATGTATTTAATAGTTGATATTTGATTTTAGATTAAACAAATCTAACTGTCCTAAAATAACATCAATTCGTTAACAAACTTATATTTGTTCCTTTTTTCAGCAATTTATTGATAGGATTCATACAACCACACGACGATAATACCAAACCGACCAATGAAGAATAGCGGCTCGTGTAAGCAATATTCACAATAATTTATTAATAGTTGCAAAATGTGGAATAAGAATTTTAAGGTTCCGTCTTCAATTATTTAATAATAACAAGATTTGATTAATAAAAAACCGGTAACTATCTAATTAATATACATAAGCAAGAACACAATTGGAGTCAGGAAAACATGAAAAACTATTCTGTTGACGAATTACTTCCATCTTCCTTCTTCAACAACTATTACGGCCTCAGGTCCAGATGGATCTAAGCCATCCGGCCCAACCAGCGCGCTAATGGGGCTGGACTGAAAGGTAGTATTTTCCTGCCTTTCTAAGAATTTTGTGTGGAATTTCAACATAACATATTAATATGGAGAATTCGATGCTTGGATGGTATTAAAGTCTTTGAAAGATACAAAGTAAGATAAAAGCAAAATCTATTTACGAAAAATCACATTAGAACGAACGCTTAAAACTTGATTTTCAATAAGATCACATAGCCCTAAGATAAAGTAACGTATGAGAGAAAGAGCGATAACATTAAAACATTAAATTTATTGTTTAACAGACTTTAGTTTATTAAAATATGTCTAAGCCATAAACTCTATAATGCTAACATACTAAAACATCATCTCAAATTCTTGAAAGTTTTTGTTTTTATGAACATTGCATATGCTAAATTCCATCTCATCAACTACAAATTTAATACCTATGCAGTATAAAATTTTTCACATAGCGATAAAATAGCATATAATTCGGATTAGAGCAATTTTTACATTCTTAAATGTTGAGTTCAAAAATTGCGTACGAAATAATAACTGTTGTAAGGAAAAGTATTTTTAAAACTTATATTCAAATATAAGAATGCAACTTGATTTTTAAAAAAAGAATACGTTTATATAATGTGAACACGGAGTGAAAAGTGATAGCGGAGGGATCAAAGGTTTGCAGTAAAACGATTTTTCCAGCAAATGCAGAAAATAAGGTATGTTTTTAACTCCTGAATTCATTCCTGAGAGGGAACTTCCCTGTATACAAAATGAGTTAATTTAGTGATTATCAAACTACTAGAGCCTCTGGAAAAGCAGAGCCTTGTTAATACCTTTCTAAGAGGATTTACCGATCTTTTCAAAGAGAATTTTGTTCAACTTTATTAAATATTATGAGACAGAAATTAAAATATCTTTCGCAACATCGGAATCGGCCAAGGCGTATATCAAATATTTCAATGACAAGCATTCGAAATTGCTACTATTACGTCTGAAACGATCATTGCTACGTTAAAAATTAACAACATGCCAACCTTCCTCACAGACGAAGATGTATCAATGTTAGAAAGAGAGTACACTATCTCTAGTGTCCGTTCCATAATCGGTAAAAAAGGATTCCCCATCCCGATGGCGTTCTGCAATGGCCCGGTGAATGTAGCACAGAACCTGTCGATCTCGTCTTCCAACCCCTTCATAAAGTACAACTTGAATTTTTAATTAGTCGAGACAGACTCCTTTACCTACCCACTGTAACACGTGTGACCAGTGAGGACATTGGTCGTCGGGTTATTCTCTACCCCAAACGTGTGGGGGTGCAAAACTTCTACTAATTCAGGTAAATGCGTAGATAATCAACACTGCTCTAACTGCGGGGGTAAGTACCCTGCGTGGTCTAAAAAATGTAAAGTTTTTAAAGCCTACCAGAAAAGACACTGGTGCGTGAAATCTATATCGACGACTTTTGTGGAGGCTGTCTCGGCCGTCAAATAAGACAGGCTGTCTGATTCAGAAATCCTCAAACTCATAAATAGGAAACATCAGGCCTCAATGTTACACCCTGAGAACTTGATTAAGAATTTGATAATTCAACTGACAGAGTCCTAACTCTCACCTCCAGCATGGAATGTCAACAATTCAAGGATGTCTCCTAAATAAAAAATCGGATAGGTTCTTCGCAGAATATAGTCCTAATGAAGTCAGCCTGCAAGAACTTAATATGGGCTGCAGCCAATACTGAGGGAAATGAAGATAATACCGGTGGGCAAATGTCTTAATCTGTAGGAACATGAGGTGGAAAGGGTGGCCTTTCCGCCTCCTGTTCCGACAAGGCGGGAGGCGTCTTACTCCTGTTACGTTAAAGCGATGGGAACTACTTAAGAGCCTTTTTCAGTTAATATCGTTCAGTGGAATCCGAAAAGTGCTTCCGTCGTTAGGCTTTTATCTGGTAGAGATGCAGATGTTATGGTCCTTTAGGAGACGTGGTCTATCCGCCTACCTCAGGACATTACTCGATTCATCCAAAAGCATCTTTACACATACTTCACTCCGTACATAACCTTCCCCACTCCTCTTCATCTCAAGGTCTTTTAACCATAGTTAAATGCTCCTTAAGGCCCTCCATCTTATATAAATTCTCGTGTCCAGCAATGTCTTATTTAGTTATATCACTTGTCAAGAACGGTAAACGCATCAGTTTAGCTAATATCTACATCCGGATGGGGGGATTCACAAGAACCGTGATCTCTTGGATCGTATTTTAGGTAGTGACTACGACATGTTACTCGATGACTTCAACGACAGAACTGGTCGTTGGATTAATGCAGCACTCCGCAGAGCCAGGAACGATTATCTTACTCACAAACCACGGCCCCCTACCTTTCATTGCTCAACTACAAACTCACTCCTCGACATTTTACTGCTACATATGACATGGTTGTTAAAATCCATCTGCACTGAGCAGTCGCGCTAAAACCTGACCACATCTAATGACCTAATACAATGGCGGCTGGAGGAATATACGTTGCTTAGAAGGTTTCACTTAATCCAATTAGAGTGACCTTCTTTCAGGCAGCTATCCAACTCTTCCCCAGGATAGGGAATGAGAGTCTGACCAAATTTAATTCCTACCTCTCTTCGACTACCCACAGAGGTCGCATTTACAGTCCCAATCCGACAAAACTCGAGATCCTAGCTAAAGTGCTAAGCCTTCCCAATCTCTCTGTTTTCTTCAGGCAGGTTCTCTCGAATGAATACTGGAGTTCTTGATATAAGGCTCCAGCTGAGTATGGACAGGACCAGTATTGCTCGTCTTAATCCTTCTTAGGCTTCCTTCTGGAAGATCCTTACGAAGGAGAAATTTGTTCTGGTGGGATATGGCATCGGAGTGGATTGGTAGCATAGACCTTTATAAAATTTTGAAGGAGTCACTAGCCCTGCATCACTATGGAGCCACGCTTTCTTCCCACTAATCCAGCCTTGAGGTGACTTTATGAGCAGAGATTTATCTATTACAGATATTTTTAACTCCTGGGGCCCACTTCCGGGCACTTCCAATACCGTTGCTTTACTATCTTCTCGGATTTATACGCTTTTGACAGCCGATGAAAGAAGAGAAGTGCTCGTCACATTGCCGTTAGCATCACCATTCAATGTAGCGGCATCAACATTAGCCGAGTTTTCTCACCGAGTTTTCATGTGATTGCCAAAGGTCGCTTGGTTCATTCAGCAAATGGACAATGCATCAGTTTTGTCAAGATAACAGTCATCAGCTTGCTGTGGTTGTTTTTCTTGGCTTTTCTGCTGCATTTGACCGCATATTCACTCCTTTCGTGATCTCCTCTTTCAGTTTCTTCGGGCTGCCTGAGAGAATTGCTAACAGGGCGGAGATTTTGCTGTACACCAAGCGGCTCTATTTTGAAAACGACCCTGATGCACGTCAGTTCTACCTTATTACAGGTGTGCCTCAAGGCTCCCTACTTTCTATTATCTTATATCTTGCTGCCTCCGTTGTTCTTTTCTAAGCTTTTAAACGTGATCATTATCTCGTGGTATATGCTGATGATACCACATCTCTGTTTTCTAATCGCAGTTGCAAAGATGTAGTCTCGGACATCAACTGTTTCTCTTTATGATATAAAGATCAGTTACCCACATCCGATCTTATTTTGAACTCTAATAAATCGCAGGTTGTAGTCTTCATGGCACTCCTGCCACTAAAAGTAAGTTTAAGAGACTAGCACTATATGCACTCTCCTCCATTCGGCAGCCTCAACTACTCCCCATCTTCACGAGTCGAGTAAAATATCTGGGGTTCACCGTTACGATGAATTGCTCTGCGAAAGCTGAGTTGGATAAACATAAATGTATCTTGAAGAGAACTAGGTCTTGCTCTGAAACGGTCCTAGCATCTATCATTGAATGGGAAAACTCAACTACGCTTTTGGAGTACTTGGGCTATCTCGGGATTAGTCTTCTTCTCTAGAGGACGTCCCCCAGAGAGCAAAGATTAAGGTTTCTCAAGCTCATCATCTCGAGATTACATACATAGTCCGCCTCAACTGGACTCTTAAGGGGGTGAGAGATCCTGAATGGTTCAGTCAGAAGGCTGCGCGCTGGTGGGGACGGATTCGTCGGCAAGAATGGAGAAGTGAGTACTACTTGAACGCTGTTTTGTATTGTTGTTTGTTACATTCTTATCGGTTGCATTGTTAATAAAGCCTTTATTTGTTTTTAAAAGAAAAATGGGTGGTACATCTCACTATGATGCGCCTGCAAGTATTATTAAACCTGTAGCAGGCGAAACAATATTAAAATACCAGGGGCGAAAAAATATCAATATTAAGGTCAGTGTGTATGTAGTTGGAACGTATGTGTGAATGATAATGTAACTAGTTTCTATTGTGACATTATCTCGTGTGATCTATTATTACCAGTAAAAAATAATGAAGAAACCCTCTAAAAATCATCATTATCGATTCAATTATGTCCTGATCATATTCGTGCACAACATATGAAAGAATGATTTAAATGTATATCGAAAAATGTGTAATCTAAAAATCATGACATAAAGGATTGATTTGCTTAGAAATTTCTATCATTTTCTTTGAAATATCTTAGTTAGTAAGTTGCTAGCGATCGATCAAAATAACTATGTTAATATCTGGAATTGAAATTAGCGATTCAAACAAAAAAGCTGAGGTACACAATTCCGGCGAGCTCGGATGTACTATTCCACGGCAGTAAATGGTGAGACAATACCACAATGTGAGGGCTAAAAACTGATATGTTAGAAGTAAATGTGTAAAAGGTTGGAAGCATTTAAAATTGTTATTTTGACTGATTTCTAGTAAGAAATCACTGTTGTGATCTAATACCCCACTGGTTATATGTATTTGTAAAACTATAAGAACCAGTGGTAATATTTTTACCGGTTCTAATAGTTTTACAAATATATGGAAGAGTTTTGAGAAACCCCGGTAGGCAATTCTTACATAAATATGAATTATAAGCTGTTCTTTTTTCCCTTTTTTTTTCTGTATCAATTCTAGCCTTTTGATGTTTTTCATGTGATGAAAATGTAAAAAGAAAGGACTGAATGTAATATTCGAATACCACAATGATCTGCACAGAAGACAAAGATATATATAGCGCTAATAAACCTTCCTAATGATATAATACCGTTAGTAAGATTCGAGATTGCATGTAACATTAACACAATATTGTCATCTAATGTGAATACTTCAAATGGAGTGGCAATCCGCTGAGCCTGTAACGATACAAGATGCAAATGTTGCAGTGATATGGACAAATGCAGCCAATTTGTCAGTAAAATTACGGCTTGCACTATAAGGTAAAGGTACAAAACAACTGCAAATTTAAAGATATGTATATATAAAATGGTGTTGCTTGCTAGACTGCACTTTGATTCAAGACTTTCAGGCACCATGTCGCTTCTGAAATTCGAGAATTAAAGTACAGTCTACTAAGCAACATCATTTTCTATAAATACCTTCGTAAGAAATCCTGAACCATTGTTCACTTAGCACATCCTGCACTACTATTATATTTAATTGGATGATATAATGTATTACTATTTGCTTCAGAATTCGATTACATACAGAGCTGACTTCCTCATCACACCTATACGAGCTGAATTTAGCCGGCAGCACTCATCAGTAGAGTGAACTACCATCAGTCGGTTCAGCTGCCTTGTGATATATTTGAAATACATCTCCGAGAATGTGCTTACTTGGTAGCACGGGCAAAACCCCTTTGAGCTAACCACGTGCTATCCGTATCATCTTAATTTCCTTCGACAATAGATTTATTAAATCAATGATATCAATTAAATCTCCTGTCGAAGAAAATTAAAATAATTCTGATAACACATGGTTAGTTTAAAAATGATCTGCCTATGCTACCACGTAAGCGAATTCTCGGAGATGCCTTTAAAATATATTACAAGTCAGCCAAAACGACTGATGGTAGTTCACCCTACTGATGAGTGCTGCTGGCTACCATCAGCTCGTCTAGGAGTGATACGGAAGTCTGCTCTGCATGTAATCGAACTCCGGTTTTTAATCGAACACCATCAAATTATATATAGACAAATATGTCGATATATATTATATATATTGTTATAGACAATTTTACAAACTTGATATATATATTTAATGAAGTGTAGAAAACAGGCAAAGACACTTATAATTTATTTAAACGTTTCGTCCTTTATAGGGACTTCGTCAGTATATTGTATGTTTATTAGAAACTATTTTTTTTCTTCATTAAATATATATATATATATATATAAATCGTTAAACAAATCAAATCATATATATATATATATATATATATATATATTCGCAACTGCGGGATAGACTTGTGTACTGGTAGAGATAGAGCGAATCTCAGAATTTGCAGGGAACGAACCCATGGATTTATTCGAACGTGAGCTACGACATATCTTTGAGGATCGTACTGCCTGGGCATTTTGTTAATTCAATATAATGTTATATTTAATATAGACAAGCTGCTAAATCATACAAGATACTAGTAGGATCTTCGGATTACATCAGTAATATTTTATATATGCCAACGGTTATCTTATTCATAAACCTCCTTCCTCCACCTTTCATTGCACATCAACGAATTCACTCCTCGATTTATTACTGCTCAATGAGAGGTAGTTGTTAAAACCCTTTTGTACGGAGCAGTCCCAACAACATCTGTCCACCTCTCATGACCTAATTCGTTGGCGGATAGAAGAGGATACGCTGCTTCGAAGAAGATTCCACTTTGACCCGATCAGAGTGGCCTTCTTTCAGTTAGCTATCCAACGCTTCCCCCAAATTGGCAATGAAAGTTTAACCGAATTTAATTCCTACCTATCTTCGCAAGCTACCGCATTGCTTTCGACAACCTATGAAGGTCGCATGTTCAGTTCCACTCCGACAAATGTGCTCCGTCTCCCAAATCTCTCTGCTTCTGCCAGGCAAGTTCTCTCGAAAGAATATTGGAGCACTAGATATAGGTTCCAACTGGGTAAGGACAGGGCTAGCATCGATTCCCTTAATCCATCCCAGTTTTCCTTCTGGAAGATATTCAAGAAGGAGAAGTTTATTTGTTGGAGGGATAGAGCATTGGGTTGGGTAGGTAGTATAGATCTTGATAAAGTTTTGGAGGAGTCATTATCCCTACATAATTATGGAGCCACTCAATCACCGCAACCAATCCCGCCTTGGGGAGACTTCAGGAGTAGGGACTTATCTGTCACAGATATTCTCAACGCCTGGGGGCATCTTCCGGGCACCTCCAAATCCGTTGCTCCACTCTCTTCTCGTGTCTGTCAGCTTTAGACAATAGAACAAAGAAGGGAGGTGGCCGTCACAATGCTAGTGACGGCCACCTCCCTTCAATATAAGTAGGAGGATTTTTATACCTAAAAAGTATCCGGTATCTTGCCCTAAAGACCTGCAGCCCATTTCGATTCAAAATTCCCTCGTCTCGATTCACGAAAAAGCGCTTGCACGTAGAATCCGCGTTTATCTGAGTAGGCGTAATTTAACCCCGCCAGGTTTCCATGGATTCGTCATAGGTCGCTCTGTCAATTCAGCGGTTGGTGAAGTGCATCGGTTTTGTCAGGAGAATAGTCATCAACTCGCTGTGGCTGTTTTCCTTGATTTTTCCGCTGCATTTGACCGCATTTCCATTCCCTTTGTTATCTCTTCTCTCAGGTCCTTCGGGTTGCCTGCGGGAATTGTTAACAGGGTAAAGATACTGCTGTACACAAAGCGATTCTTTTATGAAGACGACCCTGATGCGCGTCAGTTCTACCCTATTACAGGTGTGCCTCAAGGCTCCCCTCTCTCCTATCTTATTTCTTGCTGCCTCCATTGAACTCTTTAAAATATTTAAACGCGAACAACGTCTAGTGGTATACGCTGATGATACCACATCACTGTTTTCTGGACGCAGGTGTAAAGACGTAGTCTCGGACATCAGCCGTTTCTTTTTAAGATTAAAAGACCAGTTACCCAAGTCCAATCTTATTTTAAACTCCGCCAAATCGCAGGTGGTTATCTTCTATGGCGCCCCTGCAACAAAACGAAAACTAAAGAGATTATCACTCTATGCCCTCTCCTACATTTTGATTAATCAACACATCCCCGTCTTCACAAGTCGAGTAAAATACCTGGGGTTCACCTTTACGGTGAACTGGTCGGCGAAAGCCGACTTGGATAGACTTAAACGTATCCTAAAGAGAGCTAGGTGGGCCCTGAAACGGGCCAAGCATCTGTCATTAATAGGGAAAACTCAGGTGCGCCTCTGGGGCACCTGGGTTATCTCGGGATTAGTCTTCTTTTCTAGAGAACATCCCCCAGAGCAAAGGCTAAGGTTTCTAAAGCTGCTCATCTCGCGTTAACCCAGCATAGTCCGCTCCGATTGGACTCTTCGGGGGAGTAAATGACCCCGGGTGGTTTCAGTCGAAGGGCGGCGTGTTGGATTGGCTGTGGGGCTCAGATCCCACTGGACCTGAGGCCATGATGGTAGAAGACATCAGCAGAAGAGTTAGGAAGTTGTTATGACTTGTTTTCTTTTCGTTTTCTTACTTAATTTAACTTATTTATGCATGTACTATTTTGCTTAAGAAAATCTTTATTATTATAGTTCTAAATTAATTTTCGCTAAATAGAATTCATTTCACCACTTGAACAATATTACTTTATTGAAATCTCTTGTCTTGCTTAGCTATAAATTCAAAGTGTCTTTATCAATTTACCTTGCTTTAAGACATACAAAGTTGACACCTGAATTACCTTGATAAATTGCAATTATCTTCGTGATATCAGGTAATTTCCAAAAATATTTTACTAACCTAAAAACTCACTTCAAGACAAAAATATGGCTCGTACATTTAGAACATAGCTGCACGAGCTTGCACAGACTTTATCTGGTAATGTGTATCAAATTTCACAACAATGATGCGCTCTACTCCGACGTCTCGTATCATTATAATACACTTAAATAAATTCACGTTTTATTCGTGTGCGAAATGTTATTACCTACAATGCAATTTGGTTTATATTTGAAGCTAAATAGTGTGGTTTTAATGACAAGTTAGTATTATTTTATAGCTACTAGACTATCTTGTAAATTTTTTAATTAAATATGAGGCTTACTTTTAAACGACTTGCATAATTAAAATAGTTATTTAATGCACAACCTACTAGATAACACAACCTTTTGTAGAATCCAATAACGGAAACAAATAAAAATACAGAGACGATTACTCACATATACAAATAAACTATTTGCAGTTCTTAACTTTACAACTTAAAACATTGAAAACCGAGAAGTAATCTAAAAATTCTGTATTTCCATGTAACTACACAATCTAGATCACGGCCAAAATGAAACCCTCTCTCAACAAAATTTTTTGTATTTATTCAAAATCATAGTATCTAGTTATATGGATGGAGTAAAAATATACATTGCAAATATGCATCATTTTCAATGTAGTTTCTTTGGAAGTAATTTGAAATGCCGTAATATCACTGAAAAATAAGAACGTCTATATATATGAAATTTAAAGTAAACGTTGTATTCATGATTTGCTGGATATTTTTCAAGTTTTGAAAGTGTACTAGATTTTTAATTTATAATCGAGTAGAGAAATGTAGCAGTTACAAAACACACCTGTAAAATATATATCACACAATACAAGAAAATGTCTTTTTTAAGGATCAGTTTTTCGCATTTGATCTAATATCTGTATATGCAAATATGCCTTTTTAATATTATGTATTCTATATCATAATCTAATGCTTATACGATTCATGAAAGACATTAGCACCAAACACAATCTTCAAACTAATTAAATTCAATTAATACATCTTATATATATATATATATATATTATAAGATAAATTAGCTAATACTTTTATCTGTATGTAACAAAGGCGTGTCACTGTATTGTTGAATGATAAATATTATTGTAAATAAAATGTTAATACATTTGAACAATATGATATATACAGCAAGTCTTATTATATTTAATCAATATCAATTATTATTTACAATATAACTGATTTGTTATTATCTTAGATAATTACAAATGTATTAATAATAGTAATTGTATTTCATAATCACAAATGTATTAATGGCATCAAAATAGAAAGACCAGAATTTATTTTATATTTCACTGTTTACTATTAGTATGATCAGAAATTAATAATTTTAATTTTTAATAAAAATATATTTTAATAATAAAATTTATAAAGTAAATTTATGTTATGGATGACATCAACAACCATTCTTATTCGACTCCATCAAATTCTTTGAATGATTAATCGTGTTCAAGCCATAAATTATGTCGCATTAACGCACCTTTCTCGTTTAATAGTTTTTCAACTTGGATAGATTCATATAATTTCGCGCACTTATGTGATGTCAATTGTCCATGCCCATTTAAACATATTTTCTAAAAGTGTTCTCCGATACTCCTTCATTTGTTAAATAATATCATTTCTTAAGACTTCATTATTTTGACCGCAGAGGGAATAGCGATTTTCCATAATTTCATTAACTCGAATAAACAAATTTACCGACTCCTCCTTTATTGTTGGTGATTGCAGAATCGACAAAGAAGCATTATTCAGTCGATTAGTTGTGGAGTGATTTGCTGACACATGAGTATCAGGACAGGTATGGTAAAGTCGAAATGGTCGTTGTTGACGATGGGAGCTGTTCGAATATCGGAGTCATGAATTACCTCAACTGTCTGGTTGCGAGCAGTGCAAGGTCGAACATAGAAAAGAGTTGCGGAGAAGGATCGTCACAATATCCAAGATTTTTCTCTAGTAGGGTTGGCCCATCTCGTCTAGACTTTTGAGGATCGCTTTAACATTTCCCTTCATCAGTGCGACGGACACGCGCTGAAATAACTGACCCGCTGTGCTGCAATACGGGGTACCGTTTCTACATGACATAGAACGAGCAATGAAACGAATTAGCTTTTCCCCTTGGGGTTCCATCCTCCGTAAGTTTCAACAACTGCTGCCGCAAAACTGTATTCGCTCTCCACTAATTTGTATTTATATTTCCTTTTCTTGACACAGGTGGCGTACTTGCTTGCGGCATAGTCAGAGATCTCAGAAGCCATAGAAATATAAGCATTTTGTTGGAGGTTAATTATAGCAAAATCAACTGCTAAAGGAGGGTATTTATAAAACAGAATGTCCGCCGGTTTCTCCCGTAAACCACGAACTAAGTCGAGTGATTCCTTTGCCATCATCAATCCAACAGAAAATGATGCATAAAAGACCGTATCCCTCAAGCTATCATGTCAAATGCCGGGGTTGCCCCCTCCCAACTTGCATGTTAGAGCGTGGAAGCCGAATTTGTCTGTTATCCTAAGGCAGCGTCTGCATCGATAAGCACTTTCGCAGATAGACATCCTGAACCATATGCGTGGAAGCACAACAAATTCATTTGGTGCCACGTTCATATGTCTGGATTTGCTAGGGACGGCCTGCAGCCAAGCACACGCTTGTGGGCATGAAACTGATAATAATCGGACAGCATTAAAGCGATCGGCATTCTCCAGTATCCTGCGGCGCGCCATTCTGTCAATGTGACAAGCTAACCCTCTTTGATTTGATAGAGGATTTCCAACGTCGCGGAATGTTAGATTATACGGATTCGTACCCAGGGAATGTTTTAGGGTCAAGGTTCAATTAGTCAGGGACAGTGTTTACACTGGACAGGAAGACTGCCTGAGAGTGTTGGAAGCAGCTTCGAAGGCCTAGTCCACCAATCTTCAGCGGTAAGCGAGCTTGCATCTACTCCCACTTATCGGGCTGAATAGAAGTGATATTGCTAAAACACTTTAATATCAAGCCGTCGAACAAACGGAAAAACTCTTCGGCGAATGCGGGGTCTATAGTGCGCATTAAATGGTTTACAGTGGAGCGGATTCGTATCTACGAAGAGGATGAATGCAACATGTGGGTGAGAGAGATTTTCGAGCGAGTCCAGAGTTTGACGCAGAGATGGTAGTGCAATATCGACAAGATATCCCAAGCAATGCTCCTTAGACCCGATGGGACTTTCAAAAATTGTGAAGTTTTTTGTGATATTGACCAATGAGATCCACGAGCATCTGCTCTTTATCAAATCGACCTTGTCAGCTCTGACAATTACTTGGGTATTTTTCCAGTTAATAGACAGTCCAATCACAGGAAATTTTGAAGACGAGCATGAGCATCGCCTACAGCCACAGGAGTGCCGCCTACTATTCAGTCGTCGAGGTACCTATTTAAGCTGATACCTTTAATCTCTTAGATCTGGACGACACTCGGATTAATCGCCATGCAAAATAGTACTGGATCAAGAGGATCTCCTTGTTGCATCCATCTTCGTGATTGAATAGATTTCAGGCTACCGAACCTAAGTCTCGAGGTTGTGCCGTAGCACCATGATGTCCATCGGTTAATATCGGGAAAATTCCTACTGATCGCGTAACCTAAAGATTTCCGGTTCAGCGTGTTAAAGGCTTTAGCCAGTCTATCTTAGACCAAACCTAATCGACATCTTGATCATGATGTTGTTGTAGCCGACGATCTTAATAAACAATCTGTTCCATTCCGTTTGGCGTCGCTACACCGAGCTGCTGTGGATGGAGCAAATTAAATCAGCTAACTGAGTCTACGTATTTAATATAATTATAAAATAAACAAAACATAATAATGCTAAATCAAAATTTAATAATTAAATAATAAAATTAATAATTGTTTTTAGATTTTCTATAATTTAAATCAAGTTAAAAAAAATGAAATTTAAAATAAACGTCATTTTTATGAATTGACTAATAAATAACAGACGTTGTATCATAATAAGAATTAGAGGTCATCAGGAGGAACTGCTATGCTATCAGGTTTCGGCCCCTAACTCCTCTACCCAACATAGCAGCGGGGCCAAATACATGCTAATGATGTATTTCCTCTGAAATAACTATCTAGTATCTTATTCTAATACAAAGTATATTATTTATTATCCATCCATAAAAATTTGCCACTTAAGAGTTTAAATTTATTCTTTATATTATTGTGTTGATTTATATATTTTACTATTTTCTGCTTGATGTTATTTTTATAGTAACCTAGTTTAAAATATGTATCTATTAAATTATTTAAATGATTTTGAAGAAAGCCAATATCATTACATATTGTTGCAATTCTTAAAATTTCATTATTTAATGTATTATATTTTATATTAAATGGTATGCATGAATGCTCATGCAAAAATATGTTTCTTGTAAATTTAAATATGTCATCTTTACGATATAAATTAATAGTAGTTTTAGTTAATGTTAATTTAATGTTCATATCTAGATATACACCTTCTTTATCATTAATATTGGTTTTGTTAAGAATAAGGCTTTCTGGATAAATGTGCTCACTTATTGAATAAAAATTATTAGAATTAAATACACATATATCATCAATGTATCGAAACATATATTTCATATATTTATATTGTTTAGATTTAGTTTTTACACAGTTATGAACAAATTCATATTCTATAAAGCTTAAAAACAAATCAGCTATAATTGGGCTACTATTACCACCCATTGGAACACCTTTTACTTGTCTAAATATAGATGTCCCTACTTTTAAATAATTTTGATTTATCAAAATATTTAAGGATTCTATTAATTCAATTTTATCCATATATTTATATTTATTTGATGGTTTAATTTTTGTTAGATAGGCGTTATAATTATTATAACATATATATGTATATCTTTTTCCGAATATAAGATTAATTAATTTTACTAACGCTTCTTTAATATCTACTAAACCTAGATTTGTATAAAGAGTACTAAAATCGTATGTATTTATATTTTGAAAATTTATTCCTTTTGTCTGTTCTAAAAATTCTTTTGTAGAATTAATACTGAAATAGTGTTTTATACCAGTATTAATTTCGATTACCTTGCAATATTTTTTAAAGTGTGCTTTAATTACTTTAAGTATTTTATTCATATAGACAGAAAGTGGTTTTAATGTACATTTAAACGCACTACATATGAACCTAGGTTTTATTGGATTTTTATGTAATTTTGGATTCCAATATAATATAGGTATATTTTTATTATCTAATTCAACCTTTATACCCTTTTTATCCATTATAGAACAGTGACTTGTAATAATTGTTTCTAAACTCAACTCACTACGTTCATATGTTGGATTTACATTTAAATCATTAGAATTAACCTCTTTCACTAGTATATCGTAATAAAGCTTTTTGCATATGAAGACAAAGTTATTACTAGCTTTATCAATAGTTGTTATTATATAGTTATCCTTTAATTTAGTAAGTTCTTTATACATATCTTTATTAATTTTATCTTTCCTTTTATAATTGTTTGTTATTTTCATTTTATTTTTAATTTTATCAAATATATAATCTTTCCAAATTTTTATCTTAGATATATTCGAGCTTTCACTATTAATCAGCTTACTAAAGTAATCAGTTAAGTTATTATATAACGAATTGTAAATTTTATTTTTGTCGTTGTTATTATTTAATCTATATTTATACCCTTTTGATAGCAGCTTTCTTAATTCACAATTTTCAATTAATTCTAGATTATGGGTACATATATGTTCATTTATTTTATCAAAACTAAGACTTTTACAATTGCATTCTGTTTCCATTATGTTTCTAATATTATCGTTACATATTGATTTTAATTCTTTATTATAATTACAAATTTTTCGTCCTAATGATGGTAGGAGTTTATACCTTATTTTAGGAATATATTTACTTAAATCTGACCCTATTATTTCTTTACTTTTAGAATTATTTAAAAGTCCGGCTATATTTATGTTATCTATACATTTATTAATGAAGTTTATGGTTAATGTATATTTTCTATTGTTATTATTAACATTTATTGTACGATTATAGTATTTTGTATTACAATAACTGTCTATTATACAACTTAGCCTATCATAGTCGTTAATTAATTTTTGATTTATTGAACATATGATATCTTTAGAAAAACTTCTTATATTTACATAAAGATCTTTTAGCTTATTATCACTTAAAAGTTGTTTTAATATTTCTAATCGTTCATTTATATACATATCTTTTTTAATATTTTTAACTCTATTTTTCCTATTCCTTTTATCACTATGACTTCTTGGTTTGCGTTTAACCGGATTATTATAATATAGTTGTTTATTATGTATTATACTACTTCTGCCAATTCCTTGTACCACGTCATTAAATCCTAATGGGTACATAAAATTAAGCGTTTTAATCCAAAAATCTTCTTTTTCTAATAATTTTTGATTTAATATTGAAATATTTTCTTCGATAATATGTTCTAAAATAAATAATTTACAGTTTTTAATATCATGTCCTATTAATCTCATATGTTTATGAAATATAGTTTGACTATTATGCTGTATATTATATATGTGTTGCCTAAACCTAGTTTTTAACATTTGATATGTTTTTCCTATATATTGCAATCCACATGTACATTGTATAAGATACACTACACCTGCGGTATTGCAGTTACAATTATTATTAATATTTAATGAAAAACATTTGTTTGTCGTATTACTTACGATACAATTATTATTATTTATAACATCACAAACTATACAATTTTTTCTGTTACATTTAAAAGATCTAAAATTGAAATCATTAGTACTTACGTATTTTTCCAATATGGTTGAGTACATGTAACTTTTAAGTCATATTTTTTAACGTTGCTTTTTCGGTGTCGCCACCTAGTTTAGTTGACTCAGACTAAACTTACAACGGGCCATCCAGCAGCATCTGACAGGGGGCTGCCCTGCTTAAGGCGGTTGCAGGCTTGAACAAGATCTATAAAGATTTACCACCTTCACTCCACGCGCTACGCGACCTAGCTATTGGCCATTACCTGGTCTCTTAAACGTGATCACGTGAAGCAGTTTACATTTTAAAGTGTAAACACCTTGGGATGCAAACTTCTCCCTTTTTTAAGAATTAAAAATTAATCAAACTTGTTTGAAAATAAGAAAAAATAATAGTAAAGTCGTAACCAATAATACATAGTTTCAGTATTTCTGGCAGAGGTCATATTACCGGGAAAACAAAGTCCACAGGTCAATAATAACATGTCAGTAGAACAAATTAAATCAGCTAACTGAGTCTACGTATTTAATATAATTATAAAATAAACAAAACATAATAATGCTAAATCAAAATTTAATAATTAAATAATAATATTAATAATTGTTTTTAGATTTTCAATAATTTAAATCAAGTTAAAAAAAATGAAATTTAAAATAAACGTCATTTTTATGAATTGACTAATAAATAACAGACGTTGTCAAATCGCTGTCGCGGTTTGGACAAATGCACTTAGCGCAATGGCGACGTAATGTCTCCCCAATGGCAATAGGATGGATCCCTCCATCTAAGCATTGTAGATTGTTAGTAATCATAATTAAATCAATAGTGACTGAACTAGGTAAAATTGAACAAATAAAGCCTCGAATGTAGCTAAGTATTTTTGGAAATATTACAAACTAATTGAAATTTTAAGGTAATTAACGTTGATAATTTACTTGTCTACTTTACCAAACAACTAATAGCGTTATGTGGTAAAATAAAAAATATGTATTTCCACTTCAATATTCAAATTGCTGTATTGTTAACTATTAATTTCGCCTGTTATAGGTTAATTGCTTTAGTAATTTCAAGTTTATAAAGATTCTTGCTTTGTATTTTACATTCAATTAAATTAATATTGCAGTCAATTAATATCGCATCGCTAGGGTGTTTATACTTGCAATTGTTTTAAATTATTATAACAACAATTAACGGGATTGCATTAGTATACTTTTAATTGTGTTAAATATTAATAAAATAAGTGGTAAGAAGATCATTTAACGATAAGATTAAGTACCGAGTATAAGTATATCTAATTATATATAAATTAAACATAATGATAAATAGAAATGAAATAATAAAATAATAAATAATTTCATAATTATAAATAATTATAAATAATTTTATATAAGATTTTATATAACTCATATCAAGTTAAAATTTAAAATTGAAATTTAAAATAAAAGTCAATTTTTAATGAATTAACTGATAAATAAAATACGATGTATCAGAATATGGATTCAAGATCATCAGGAGGAACTGATATGCAATAAAGTTTCGGCTTCATTCCTTGACCCAACATAGCAGCAGGGCCAAATGCATGCTAATGACGTATTTCCTATGATGAAATTTGATTATCTGGCGTATCCTATTCTAATACAAAGTATATTATTTATTATCCATTCATAAAAATTTAAAACTTTCCACTAAGGGTTTAAATTTATTTTAATAATATTGTCTAGATTTATATATTTTACTATTTTCTGTTTGATTTTATTTTTATAGTAAACTAGTTAAAAATATGTAGTATCTATTAAATTATTTAAATGATTTTGAAGAAAACCAATATCATTATATATTATGGCAAATTTATTCATTGTATATTATGGCATATTTCTTGTAAATTTAAATATGTCATCTTTATGATATAAATTAAATGTAGTTTTAAATGATGTTAATTTAATTTTCATATCTAGATATATACATTATTTATAATTAATATTAGTTTTATTGAGAATGAGGCTTCTTGGATAAATATGTTAGCATATTGAATAAAAATTGTTATAGTTAAATACACATATATCATCAATATATCAAAACATATATTTCATATCTTTATATAATTTAGATTTATTTTTTAAACAGTTATGAACAAATTCGTATTCTATAAAGCTTAAAAATAAATCAGCTATAATTAGGCTAATTATTGAAGCTGAATCAAAGAGAGGAGGAAATTATTTTTGATATCTCGCTAACTTCTGTTAACATCTTCAGTAATTTTCTTCAGTAATCATCTTATTGTAATTTTCTGAAGATGCTAACAAAAGTTAGCGAAATATCAAAAATAATTTCCTCCTTTCTTTGATCCAGCTCCAATAATTATTTATCAATAATGGATCATTATCGACTATTTAAAATATAATTGGGCTACGATTACCTCCATTAGAACACCTTTTATGTGTCTCAATATAAATGTCCCTGCTTTTTAATAATTTTGATTTATCAAAATATTTAAGGCTTCTATTAATTCAATTTTATCAATATATTTATATTTGCTTTAGAGTTTTATTTTCGTTAGACATCCTTTATAGTTATTAAAACATATGTATCTATTTTCAAATATATGGTAAATTAATTTTTCTAACGCTTCTTTAATATCTACTAAATCTAGATTTGTATAAAGCGTACTAAAATCGTATGTATTTATATTTTAAAAATTTATTCCTTTTGTCTGTTCTAAAAATTCTTTTGTAGAATTAATACTGAAATAGTGTTTTATACCAGTATTAATTTCGATTACCTTGCAATATTTTTTAAAATGTGCTTTAATTATTTTAAGTATTTTATTCATATAGACAGAAAGTGGTTTTAATGTACATTTAAACGCACTACATATGAACTTAAGGTTTTATTGGATTTTTATGTAATTTTGGATTCCAATATAATATAGGTATAGTTTTATTATCTAATTCAACCTTTATACCCTTTTTATCCATTATAGAACAGTGACTTGTAATAATTGTTTCTAAACTCAACTCACTACGTTCATATGTTGGATTTACATTTAAATCATTAGAATTTACCTCTTTCATTAGTATATCATAATAAAGCTTTTTGCATATGAAGACAAAGTTATTACTAGCTTTATCAATAGTTGTTATTATATAGTTATCCTTTAATTTAGTAAGTTCTTTATACATATCTTTATTAATTTTATCTTTCCTTTTATAATTGTTTGTTATTTTTATTTTATTTTTAATTTTATCAAATATATAATCTTTCCAAATTTTTATCTTAGATATATTCGAGCTTTCACTATTAATCAGCTTACTAAAGTAATCATTTAAGTTATTATATAACGAATTGTAAATTTTATTTTTGTCGTTGTTATTATTTAATCTATATTTATACCCTTTTGATAGCAGTTTTCTTAATTCACAATTTTCAATTAATTCTAGATTATGGGTACATATATGTTCATTTATTTTATCAAAACTAAGACTTTTACAATTGCATTCTGTTTCCATTATGTTTCTAATATTATCGTTACATATTGATTTTAATTCTTTATTATAATTACAAATTTTTCGTCCTAATGATGGTAGGAGTTTATACCTTATTTTAGGAATATATTTACTTAAATCTGACCCTATTATTTCTTTACTTTTAGAATTATTTAAAAGTCCAGCTATATTTATGTTATCTATACATTTATTGATAAAGTTTATGGTTAATGTATATTTTTCTTGCTATTATTACCATTTATTATCCGATTATAGTATTTTATATTACAATTAAATATTAGTATTTAGATTTTAGTATTTCATCACATATTTAAAAAATATCACGTGGAAGTTCAAATTAAATTATATTCACTCATATCCCAGGATTAAAATTATAGTCAATTTTTGAGATACGGATAAGTAATGGTTCAACGTATAGATTTTGGAGCAGGATCGATCAAAACACTGATTAATTTTTATATTTCGCTAGCTGAGGCCATTGTATCATAGGATACAATAAGACCTATATATTATTTTTAGTTTCCAGAAATACCAGCAATACAGTTTCACTGAACTTATGTAAATCAAATCCAATTTTAAATACACTATTCAATATGTGATATTTTTAAATAACTGTGCATAGGAGAAATAGGAATTATCAATTAACTTGATTTATTATATATTTCATAACACAAAAGTATTTGATGAGACTATTATACACCATTATAATTAAAACAAAACGTTGTAATTTAGTTGATATAAATTTTCTTTGTTATTATATATTTACAACTCACTTAAAATATAATTTGCCTAGTAGATTGCAAAAGCTAAATAAAAGCATTGATTATATCTTTGAATAAATTGTAGCTTTAATTTTTAATAAAAATTAAAGCATAATTAAATTAAAAAGCATAATTTAATTTTAATTTTTAAAGCATTAATAATTTTAATTATTAATTTTAATTAATAATTTAATTTTAATTTTTTTATTCTTAAATTTTAATTTTAATTAAACTTTAATTTTTAAAGCATAATTTAATTTAAAAAATAACAATAATTTTTAATAAAAATTAGAGCACTCGAATATGATATTTAAGCAAATTTGTTATTTTCATTTGTTCTAACAACATTCTTTTTAATATCTGAACAATAATATCCTTGTTCGACGTTTATCGACACAAGCCAATAATATAACGTAATTCATTATCTGAAGTAATTAGTGCCTTTTGAATTCGACAACTGCTTCAATCATTACCACCATTATTATAATCATTAGTTAATTAGTTTTATATATTTTATAATATATAAAACCCGCCGATCTAAATAGCACACATTCTATTTACGAAAGCATTATTTTCAATATATTTACTGTAACATTTGGTAAATTAACGATTTTGAAAGAAATTATTTTTATTTCACATTTTTCTATATACTGCTCTAATATCTCGAAATTATAAATTTTATTCCTATATTTTATGAGTATTTTCTTCAGTTAAAAAGCATTTTATTACGTTTTGATCATTAATAAGCTGAAGAATGAAATACACCGTTTATATTTTTGATTATTTACACAAAGATTTGATTTATAAAATACAATTGAATCATTTATATTAAATTTTGGAATTACCATTAAATTTTGCCCTTAATTTAATTAAATTCTTAATTGCCTATTTTATTACTACGAAATAATGCTTCTTTCATTTTTTCAATTTGTAATCATAGAAATTGCAGCGTTGTTATAGATATTCCACAAATATTTCTAATTGGCAGATGACCTAATGTTAGTCACGGCATTCATCACAAACTTTTATATAACCGCCTTCTGAAAAATCCGAAATCAGAACAAAAATATTAGGAAGAGATTCTTTATTAAACTAATTTTGTATCTCAAAGCGAAAGTTGGACCAAAATGTAATAATAAAGATTTTATTAATGATAAAAAATAAATGACAGAGACCAAGGGTCAACAGTTTAAGATAAGACTGACAATGAAATCTCAATTATTCTTCTAGATCCTCTAGGTTTTCACACCATTATTCAGGCCTTAAATCCATGGGGATCTGAGCCCCCCCCCAACCGATCCAACACGCCGCCTTCCGACTGAACAACCCGTGGTCTTTCACCCCGAAGAATCCAATCGGTGCGGACTATGCTGGGTAAACGAGAGACGATGAGCTTCAGGAACCTTAGCCTTTGCTCTGGGGGACGTCCTCTTAAAAAGAAGACTAATCCCGAGATAGCCCAGATGCCCCAAAGGCGCAACTGGGTTTTCCCTTTCAACGACAGATGCTGGGACCGTTTCAGAGCCCACCTAGCTCTCTTTAGGATACGTTTGAGTCTATGCAGGTCGGCTTTCGCCGACCAGTTCACCGAAACGGTGAACCCCAGGTATTTTACTCGACTTGTGAAGGTAGGGAGTGGTTCAGAGGCAAATATGGAGGAGAGCGCAGAGAGTGCTAGTCTCTTAAGTTTTTTCTTCGTCGCAGGGGAGCCATGAAAAACTACCACCTGCGAAGACCAAAATGTACAAAACGTATAGACAGAACGTTTATAATATTTGTGAACATTTAAAAGATGTGTAGTGCGAACAAGTATCGGAGCATCAAAGCTCTATCAATTTTCATGATTAATCGTTAATTTTAAGCTAGTAGGTTAGTAACGTTTCGTCTTTTGACTATAAAACAGAGGGGGAGCTTACCCCAGTTCTCAAAATGGAGAATCTAGTTATCATCAAGTTGCTCGCTCCTATGGAAAGGAGCAACTTATTTAATATTTTTCTACGGAAGTTTGCTTTGCAATATAAGAACAGAATCTTATTAAATTCTGTAAAGTATTTCGAAACTTAGATTAAAGCCTTTTTTACAATGACGACCTCGCCCAAGCATATATAACTTTCTTCAATAAGAATTACCTCGATCAAGGTGTTGTTACCTTCAAGCCGATACAGGCGTTGGTTAAAATCAATAGCATTCCAACATTCCTGTCCAGTAAGGACATCACCTCATTGGAAAATGACTTCAAAATCGCCAATGTTAGATTGTTCATGGCAAGAGGATATCCGATTCCAGTCGGCTTCTGTCGAGTCTCAGTCGATGATGCGGTTCGTCTTTCATACTAAAGTTCAATCCATTTATGGGGCATAACTTAATCTTTACAATGATTGAATCTGACTCGCTGACCTACCCCCACTGCAATACCTGTCATCAGTGGGGGCACTGGGCAATTGGCTGTAATAGTCCACAAACATGTGGGGGTTGCGGCTCTTCGGACAAGCATTGGAAATGCCAGCTAAAACCGCTGGGCTCCAACTGTAATGGGACCACCCAGCGTGGTCGCGCAAATTTAAAACGTTCAAGGAGTATCATCAGAGGCACAAGAAAAAACCGTGAATCATATAAGCTTCGTTAAAGCTTGTGAGCCGTCAACTATGGATACTAGTCTAAATAACAGGACAAACGATTTGGACATGGCTAAATATGTGGATGAAAAGATTCAAGCCGCGATTACCCAAGTTGAAAACCTGATCAAGGAGACAATAGGCAATATGTTCCAAACCATGAACTATCCCACTATGGGTAAGCCTAACAATAAACGAAAACCTTCTAACAAGATAACATGACCAGTACAGATGGTTGCTGCAATGTAGCTCGCAAAAAGAGACCTTCTCTGAACTGTGGCAGATTCCGGTAAAATAAAGAGAAATGAAGAAATGCACGGTGATCAAGTGTCTCAGCCTAGTTGGGCTAGGGGCGAGAAGGAGGTGCTTTTCGTCCTTAGCCTAACTGGGAGCGAGAAGTACCCAGTTAGGCTTGGAAGGTACTTCTGCACGTAGCCTTTTATCTAAAAGAGATGCAGATGTTATAGTCCTTCAGGAGACGCGTACTATCCAGCTCCCCAGGACATTACTCAATTTATCCCAAAGCACATCTACACCCACTTTACTCCGTACATAACCCCACATCACTCATCTTCATCTCAAGGTCTTCTAACCCTAGTTAAATGCTCCTTAAGATATTCCATTCTGTTAAACTACTCTTGCCCAGCCCTGTCTTGTTTAGTTATATCACTCTGTAAGAACGGTAAACGCATCAACATAGCCAATATCTATATACGGATAGGAGAAATTCACAAGAACCATGATCTCCTCGAACTTGTCGTTGGATTAATGCAGCACTTCGCTGAACAAGAAACGACTTGCTTATTCACAAACCATCAGCCCCTATCTTTTATTGCTTAACAACAAATTCACTTCTCGAAATTTTACTATGACATAAGATGTGATTGTTAAAACCAATCTGCACTGAACAGTCGCGCCAAAATCTGACCAACTCTCATGACCTAATTCGTTGGCGGATAGAGGAAGATACGTAGCTTAGAAGAAGGTTCCACTTTAATTCCATAACTGGCCTTCTTTCAGGCAGCTATTAAACTCTTCCCCTGAATTGGTAATGAGAGTTTGACCGAATTTAATTCATACCTCTCATCGCAAGCTACCGCGTTACTTTCGACTACCTATAAAGGTCGTTTATACAATCTCACTCCAACAAAACTCAAGATCTTAGCCAAAATGTTACACCTTCCCAAGCTCTCTGTTTCTACCAGACATGCCTTTTCGAATGAATACTGGAGCACTAGATATAGGTTCCGGCTGAGCGGGGATAAGGCGAGCCTTGCTCGCCTTAATACTTATCAATCTTCCTTTTAGAAAATATTCAAGAAAGAGAAGTTTGTTGGAAGGATAGAGCATTAAGTTGGATTGGTAGCATATGACTTGGTAAAGTTTTAGAGAAGTCACTATCACTACACCTAAACCAATACCGCTTTGTTGTGACTTTAAGAGTAGGGACTTATCTGTGTCAGATATCCTTAACACTTGGGGACCACTCCCGATCACCTCCAAATTACACGCGTTACTCTTCACTCGGGTCTGTCAGCTTTTGACAGACAGTCAGAGAAAGGAGATCGCCATCACAATGCTATTAGCCTCACCTTCCGACATAGCTGGCATCACTATCAGCCGTCTTGTTTTTAATCCAAGAAAGAGATCGATTTCATGTCATAAATATCGGCGGCCCGTTTCAATTCAAAGCTCCCAAATATCCATTTACGAAAAAGCGCTTGCGCTTAAAATCCGCGACCATCTAAGTAGGCGAAATTTAATCCCACCAGGTTTTCATCGGTACCTAAAAGATCACTCAGTCCATTCAGCAATAGATAAAGTGCATCAGTTTTATCAAGAGAACTCTGGTTTTTGGCAACATCTGCAATTATGAAACTGCAGCTTATCAGCTTCCAGAGCACAGTTAAACAAACTCTGATTTAAAATTATAAAAATGTATCCTCCAAATGATCCTGTGAGAAAGCAAGTAAAATTCCTGCCGAATAAAATTAGGATGATCCGGAAATCACATGGTTAGTTTAAAGAGGCTAGGCTTATGATACCACGCTACAAATTCTCGGAGATGCCTTTTAAAAATATCACAAGGCAGCCGAAACGACTAATGTTAACTCACCCTACTGATAAGTGCTGCCGGCTACCATCAGCTCATCTAGGAGTGATAAGGAAGTCTGCTCTACTTGTAATCGAACTCTGGTTTTTGGCAACATCTACAATTATATATATATATATATATATATATATATATATATATATATATAACTACCCTTATGATTCAGATTAAGGGTAGTTCTGTTTTTCGAGCTTTAAACACTGTTTAAGCGTGTGTTAAGGTGCCTATAGATGATTATAGAAGTCACGGTACTGATGAGCTCCGTTAGAGCGAAACGCGTATACCGTTGTGAAGTTTGTCGTCACACATAGGATGACTGGGCATACGTAGCGACTTTGAATAATGCAAGAATAATTCGGTTCTATTTCTTAGTCTGATGAGGATATATAGAATGCTGCCTGATGTTTATGCCTCTTCATGAGGAAAACATAGTGATATATATATATATATTAGTTTTGTGTTAGAAAAACCAGCTAACTTAGCTGGTTTTTCTAAAACAAAAATAAAATATATCACTTTGAATTCTAAAAAGGATCCCAGCTGGTGATTTTCATTAATGAATATATATATATATATATATATATATAGATTGATTTTGTGCGATAGAACTGCCTCCTGAGATCCTTTCTTCAATCGGATTCATATTATACAATACTAAT
>WNNJ02002884.1:0-29747 GCA_012934845.2 Pomphorhynchus laevis | reverse complement strand
ACTCCTGGTTCGACAAACGGATGCTCAGGGTTGCATCCATCGTGCGTCTCCGTATGTAATCTACCGATAAATTCATTCTCTAGACGAAGTCGAACGTTTTTATCAATTACGTTGGCGTGTACGATACAATAACGGAAACATTCGCTCACACCGTGTTCTATTGCATGACGCAAAGCACCATCAGCTGGATTGTCTGTTCTGTACTGTGACCGTTGTAAGTTAAGTCTACGCGCCATACCCATACTACTTTGCCCCACATATTGTTTATTGCATATTTGGCATGTGCCGACATACGTTATGTTTAGGGTCTTACAATTAGCATCAGATTGTAAATTTATTAATTCAGTGAGGTAATATATGGTAAATAATTTTAATATATGGTAAATAATTATATTTACATCAAGTAAATATAAATATATGGATAAAATTGAATTAATAGAATCCTTAAATATTTTGATAAATCAAAATTATTTAAAAGTAGGGACTCTATATTTAGACAAGTAAAAGGTGTTCCAATGGGTGGTAATAGTAGCCAATTATAGCTGACTTGTTTTTAAGCTTTATAGAATATGAATTTGTTCATAACTGTGTAAAAACTAAATCTAAACAATATAAATATATGAAATATATGTTTCGATACATTGATGATATATGTGTATTTAATTCTAATAATTTTTATTCAATTAGTGAACAAATTTATCCAGAAAGCCTTATTCTTAACAAAACCAATATAATGATAAAGAAGGTGTATATCTAGATATGAACATTAAATTAACATTAACTAAAACTACTTTAATTTATATCGTAAAGATGACATATTTAAATTTACAAGAAACATATTTTTGCATGAGCATTCATGCATACATATAATATAAAATATAATACATTAAATAATGAAATTTTAAGAATTGCAACAATATGTAATGATATTGATTTCTTCAAAATCATTTAAATAATTTAATAGATACATATTTTAAACTAGGTTACTATAAAAATAACATCAACAGAAAATAGTAAAATATATAAATCAACACAATAATATAAAGAATAAATTTAAACTCTTAAGTGGCAAATTTTTATGGATGGATAATAAATAATATATTTGCATTAGAATAAGATACTAGATAGTTATTTCAGAGGAAATACGTCCTTAACACGTATTTGGCCTCGCTGCTATGTTGGGTAGAGGAGTTAGGGGCCGAAACCTGATAGCATAGCAGTTCCTCCTGATAACCTCTAATTCTTATTCTGATACAACGTCTGTTATTTATTATCAATTCATAAAAATGACGTTTATTTTAAATTTCAATTTTTTATTTTAACTTGATTTAAATTATAGAAAATCTAAAAACAATTATTTATTTTATTATTTAATTATTAAATTTTGATTTCGCATTATTATGTTTTGTTTTGTTTATAATTATATTAAATACGTAGACTTAGTTAGCTGATTTGACTTATTTTAAATTTCAATTTTTTATTTTAGCTTGATTTAAATTATTGAACATCTTAAAACAATTATTTATTTTAATATTTAATTATTAAATTTTGATTTCGCATTATTATGTTTTGTTTATAATTATATTAATTACGTAGATTCAGTTAGCTGATTTAATTCTTTAATCTTATACTTTTAAGCCAACTCTCTCTCATTAAAGCTTTAATAAGAGCAAATTAAACTTTTGTAATTCGCATATTAAAATCTATGATTATTTACTGAATTTGAAATCAGAAATGATTTCAATTAGATTTACAAAATGCTAGATGAAAAGTAATCTAATTGTCAATCTAATTGTTAATAAAGCAGTTGAGTCGAATGATCGTAATCCAACTTTAAAAGGACCAAAATATATATGTATTGTTCAGCAGCTGATGAAATCAGATGCTACTGAAATGTAACGTACTGCTGTTGGCTTAAAATATAGGAATGAAGCATTGTGCAGAATAAAAAATATAAAAAATATGTTTTGAGTACTCTACTTGAATTTTAATAAGTTTTGTTTTTATATTTAGTTAATTGTAAATAATATAAAATTGTTCTTTTATTCAATTAAAATTGTTACCCAATGAAAATTACAAAATGGTTTCGCCATTCGAGAGCTCTTTCGTCTACGTCGCTTCGACCACACATCCAAATATCTTGCCCAACTCTCCTGGCCCACCATCCACATCCGCATCAAACTCCGCCTTCTTCTCATAACTTTTCGTCTCATCGCTGTCGGCTCCCCATCGTTCATCAACCTTCCTTTCTTAGACGACACTCGCCTTACCTCGCTATCGCTGCGTTCCCGTTATACCCTCTTACTCCACTTTCCCAGTTACTCTAACAACTATGGTCTCGGATCCTTCCTCGTCGCCGCCTCACTCGCCTGGAATCAACTCCCTCTCGACGTCCGCCGCGCTCCCTCTTTTATCACATTCAAACACCTCCTCCGTTTTCTACATTTTTGTTTTGTTGTTGTCATGTAAGCGTGCGCTGGCACGCATTTGCCACGTTAAATAAATCTTTTTTTTATAATTTGCTAGATCATTCAAGCTTCGGAAATACAAGACAGGAAGTAAAAAAGGAAGAATTCTTTTACTCTGCTTTGTATTTTAATAAATCATTAATTTGAACTAGTAATTTATATTCATGAAGATGTAAGCATTGGCTGCTAAATATTATGAAAAACTAATTTTTTCTAAACATATAAAAACGATATCTTTAAATAAGAATTAATTTATACAGGTTTAATGAAACGGATTTATGAATAATTTAAAGCAATTTTGACGGCTTAAATTGTAACTTAACATAATTTATCGGTTTTCTTTGTCAGCTAGTACTACTGCTATAATAAAAGATAGCGAAATTTAATATAGAATAACATTATCATTACATAATATAATTCAAATTACACAACTTTATACAAAACATTAAAAAATTAGCATGGAGGCTGAGAAAATACACACAAAGAAATAGAGAAAGACAAAACAGATTGCAAACAGATAGAAAATTGTCAGACCGACAGAAGCACGTCAACTGATAATCATTGCTAGAATTGTGTGAAATTTTCGAATAATAATGGAGAAATATCTAAATATAAGGATTTAAAAATTGAATTCAAAAGTAAAATTGAAACTGACAATCTTATCAAACAAATGCTACGATAAAAAGAAACCTCATTCATAAGTGGACGCCAAACATCACTACTGTTTATGTAACCCTGCATACACTATTCTTACGTCTCCGATGTCCAGTGCCGTCTTTTGTGATACCGTCACCGGCAGCCATAGCAGTATTAAATGAATCTTTGGAAACATTGAAAGTAGTTTTAGGTGATGAAAACGTATTCGACTGTCGACAACGATGTCGATGTATTAGGCGAGCAACCGATGATGTTGCTTTAAACAAGTTTAGGTTTTCCGGATGATCGTGCCAATCTGTAGAAGAATTCTGGCAACTGCTAATGTTGCACTGTATAATACGACCTTTTCTGCGACCTAACGATCTAGCCAGCATTGGAAGTCGATTGGAAACCCCAGAGAAAATCTTGCCACTACTACCAACAGCACTGGTTCCGTTGTTAGTCGGGAATGTACCACCACCTGTTATTGCAATCGATGCATTTTGATGCCTGTTATCAGATGTCACTGCCGAATAAGCTTCAAATAAATAGGGAATCATTGGGCATGGGCCACGGCTTAATGCAGCTTTCGATTGAGTAGGAATACCATCTAACAGAGTGAGTGGATGTTTCTTGTGATACCATTCGCTAGACTTTATTTCATGCAGTGTATATCGCTTGTGAACATTGACGCACATCATTCCATTCAACAATGTTCGTAATGAAGAATCAACAAATTCCGGAATTTCATAATGACCATTCTCAACAGCTTTAAACATTAGATACACGTTAGCGGCCTTAAATGGTAGTTCACCTATCGATAAAGTGTACAGACAAACGCCTGCGGACCAAATGTCCAACTTCGTTGCTGAATAGTCGTCCTGTCCGGCGGCAACTTCGGGAGCTTGAAATGCAGGCGTTCCTCTACATCTTTGGCAATGATCCTGCTCTTCAAATTTATCCAGAATTTCAGCACTTCCAAAATCACATATTTTTACCACTTGATCATATGTTAAAAGTAGATTGCCAGGCTTCAAATCATTGTGAACTATATGATGACAGTGTAGAAACTCAACGCCGGAAATAAGTTGAACAAAATATTTATGCAATTGCCAGGCGGGGAAAGGACGCTGATAGTCATCAAGTAATTCCTGGAGAGAGCAAACGGCATAGTCGAGAAAAATATAGAGTTTTTGCTTAACTAGTTTATCTTCATAGACGGAATAAAGTGTAACAATGTTTTCATGTTTCGGAATCGATTTTAAGACATCAACTTCGCGTTTAGCTATTTCTTCTCCATTGGGAATACGACGAAGATTTCGAAAATTCATTATTTTTACTGATCTTCTACATAGATTTTTCGTATCAATACATTCCTTTACCTTGGAATAAGATCCTTCTCCTATTTTCGGCCCAAATAGATAGCCATTTATTATCTTAAATTTACATTTTGTACCTGTAACGGTTGTATTCGTGTGGTTAATCACTTTACTTCTTAACTTTAAATCAGTTGTGGATTTTCGCTGCTGTTCTAGAGAAAAATCGTCGTCACCTGAAAAAACACCTGTTATTCCCGATGGATTTTGAGATGTTTGATGATTTTGTTGACATCTGGTAAGTGACGATTCAAGGTTGCCTGCGATATTAGGTTCTACTGCCGCCGCAGTCGTATGTGATAGATTATCGTTCGCTAATTGAAAACAGTGATCATTCGCAACATCTGTCATTAGATATCCTGCGGTATGTTCTGCAGCGACGGAACAACGCCGCCTAATGTGGCTTACCCTACGACACATTCTAGATCCGTCATTTCCGTTGTTTGTAATAGACGAAGGAGTTGGAGAAAGTAATACACCATTTTGATCATTCTTGAATTGTGGATAACGTTGTTGTTGTCTTTGGGGTTGCCTGCTGTTCTTATTTCCACCATCAACACCATAACTGTCGCTAGCACTGCTAGGTCTTCGTCTGTAGTGGCGAGTAACTTCATTGTTAGACTTGTTTCTCACTATGTCCACGTTATCGTATGTTGTCTCCAAATTGTCACCTTCTTCAGCTGAATCTGATGTCGATGATGAATCTACCTTAATAAAGACAATAATTTTTAAATTAAGTGAAGAAATATGTTCTAAAACATATTTAGTATGGCAAAATATTGGTAAAATCAGACGCATAACAAACCAACGATTACAACGATAAAATATTTAAACGGTATCGTGTTATCGATCCACTACGACATTAGTGGATCGTAAAGGCAACATTTAAGTAGCTTTTAGAATAGTACCCCAAATTTGTGCAAATTGATGAGTTAAATCTTCGTAATAAATCCAGTATTTACTTCTGTGTATAAATCATAACTAATAGGCCAGAGCTTATAAACTCTGTCCTATTTTAAATCAATAAAAATTACTGAGTGCAATTGTTATGTTTAGGAAGTTTCCTAAACAACTGATTTCAAAATCGCAACATACTACAATAGTTCAGCAAATCAAAATAGCCAAAAATAATGATTTTGTTATTTATTGCTGATAGTTTATAATGCAAAAGTATAAAGGTCGAGAATATAAGATCATTTTAGAGATATGTGCGAAATTTTTTATATATTAAATTTTAAATATAAAAACAAAATGTGTAAAGATATGTTTCATCTTCAAATAAATTCTCAATAGAATGAAATTGAATTTTGATGCCTAAATTTACAAACATTTCTACAGTTACTAACAAAAAAATAGTATCTACTTTTTAAATATTCACAGTTACTAAACGCCTTGAAAGATTAATTGAAATAACTTTTATTTATAAATTAATTACTTTATAAAGATTAATATTAAACTGATATACATGAGCATTTAAATTGTGATAACGCGATTAATATAATATATTATAACATAATATTAATACATAATATTATAATAATATAATACATATTATCCATAATATTAATACAATATAATGATTAATACTCGCCGGTACATCGATATGAGTATGGTCTGGCAAATTCTTAATGATTTGGATCATCCACTTCGAGATTGTCTTCATTTGCGCTCATCCAATATCCTCCGAGGCCATGATTTAACCCTGCGACGTGAAAGGATAAGAAAATCACGAGCTGTCCAATTTGATCGGCGAGTTGTATCTCTGTGGAATAGGCTTGGAGAGTCAACAGTGTGCAGTAGCAATATCAACGAATTCAAAAAGAAATTACGGATGGAGAATGCCATGGGGAAAGCTGCTTTTCCGTATTTGTGATACTTTTATTTTCTTTTTGTTCTGCAGTGTACCAGCCAATTAAGCCATGCTTTTATGTGCTGTTGAAACATTAATAATAATATAATCAATAACATTATATTTTTTATAATGACTTTATATACAATATTTTTAAAAATTATGCTTTTTGCTCAAAAACTACAATTTTGCCTCCTTGATTATGATCTCATCATAATAATCTATTTATTGTTCGAGGCGTTTAAACATCGAGAGGAATAGAAAAAGAAAATTATTGTCGACACATTTTGGACTATTGCAATAGTCGAAAATTTAAAGTTGTAATTCTGATTTGCATCTATTTCTGTTTACCAAACTTTTCCATTTACTAAATAAGTTCTCAATTGAATGGAGAAAAGAACAGTATGGAGGGAGATAGTTGGTAATGACTCCAGAGAAATCTAAACCGCGATAATGATGAATCCTTGCATTATCAAGAATGATAACAGGATTTTTTTATTCCGGTTTCATCATATGCAGCTTTTAATTCATTCAAACAATTTTGAAAAATTTCCCCTGTAACAGCTTTATCATGCACTTTGTAATAGAGAGCTTATCTTTAGACATTGCCGCAAGAACAGAAATATTTCTGCTACTTGCTAATGGGACTGTTAATGCTCTTGTTCCTACTCGCGCTCTTTCTCGTTTAGGACGTGATAATAATAATTTATTTGCCGTGGCGAATGATACCTTAAAACCAACTTCATCAATAAAAATGAATGCTTCAGAAGGGAAATCTTGCTCGAATCGCCGAAATTTTCGAGTGTAATCAAACCGCAAATTAATTGTTCGCTTCTTATTTCGAGCTACAGGAACCGGAAGTACATTTTTAAGGGTGTAGTAAAAATTACGGAGACACCTATCAACTAAAGATGTGAAAACTATGATGTTAAATCTATTTCTAACTCGGGTCACGATCTCTGAAAGAGAAAATAAATAATCATTATCAATCCATTGTCGTATATTGTATCTTTGAGTTTCAAATAATTTTGATAGTCTTTTTCCAACTGTTGACTTTGCTTGTTCCCGACCCGTTTGTAGAAATTAACATACAATATTTGATACTAGTTATGGGCAAGCCAATAAGGTGTGCGATCGATTTAACTATCCATTGTAAGTGCTACAATACGTGATCTCAATTCAGAAGATACTTAAGTTCTTAATATCTCTCAAACTTTGAATTATTTTGTGTGATTGATTTTAATTGATGATTCATTCACAAATGCTGAGATTCTTTCCGTTATTATCATAGAGAAAATTTTGGTCTGACCATAATATGCAACAGTTACTATATTGAATGCAAGATGATCATAATCAATGCAATAGTAACCATATTTAATTCAACTTGCTGTCCATAAAAGACGAAAAACTGTATTATTCTAAATTCGTCAGCATGCACATTGTTATCAGATTAAACTGGGTTATTGCAGCCTAGAAACATTTCTACAATTTTAGAACCCCCAAAACTATTGGTGGAAATTTTTCTTCTGTACTAGTTTTAAGATGCACATCTACTATATAAAGATACTTCTAGGATACCATATTCTTTGAAAATATTAAATTATAAGCTATTAATAACCAAAAATTATTGTAACGATAAATTATTTTTGATTTAAGGAAAACCTTGTTATCATCAAATGGTGAAGATATCAGAAATTTTACTAGCAAAGGATCATCTTAACTAGAAAAGCAAAGGAATGTGGCATTTATTAATATGCAAAGCAGGTAGCCTGGAGACAAATTTTAATAGTCTGACCTTTTTAAACAGCCCACATTTATCCGATGTACAGCTCTACAATGTACAATCGTGATGGGTACGCAGGTCATAACTTCAGTTGCCAAACCGATAAAGGTACACTTTAATAAATTGCTAAGTATGTTGAAATATGAGTTTAGATGAGTTTAAATGAGTTTAAAGATTAGCCTGGATGTTAAGTCCAGTAGCTTGAAGGCGAATTTCAATATTCTGATTGAGATATTTGAAGCCTGGTCATTTTAAAAATCGCGTAATTTACAACTTGTAGCCAAATCTGGCAACGCTGATACTATACAGAATAAATAGTTTAAAAAAGGACTACTTATTTCGGTTTTATTTATTTAAGATTTATTTATTAGTCTAAATGTTAAAAATAATACATTATTGATTTAAAAAAATGCTGTGAAATAATTTTTGTATTCAAAATTAAGCTTATAGGAAAGTTACACTTAAGCTTAGTTACATCTAAGCTTATAGGAAAGTTACATTTCCTGTAATTAAGTTATGAGTTTCACTCATAACTTAATTATTGGTATGACAAGAGAGTGAAATAAATATTTTTCATTAAAAACTAGTCAAATTTTCGACAATTGACTGCTTCCATCGTCAGGATAGAAAATTACAAAACTGTTTTCGAATAAAATACGCATACAAAACTAGGTTAAAGTAGCCTAGAACCATTTTAAAAATTCGTCAGCCTGCACAGTGTTATCAGATTAAACTGGGTTATTGTAGCCTAGAAACATTTCTACAATTTTAGAACCCCCAAAACTATTGGTGGAAATTTTTCTTTTGTACTAGTTTTAAAATACACATCTACTATATAAAGATACTTCTAGGATATCATATTCTTTGAAAATATTAAATTATAAGCTATTAATAATAAAAAAATTATTGTAACGATAAATTATTTTTGATTTAAGCAAAACCTTATTATCATCAAATGGTAAAGATATCAGAAATTTTACTAGCAAAGGATCATCTTAACTAGCAAAGCAAAGAAATGTTGGCATCTATTAAGTTCAAAGCAGGTAGCCTAGAGACCTATTTTAGTAGTCTGACCGTTTTAAACAGTCCACATTTATCCGATGTACAGCTCTACAATGTACAATCGTGATGGGTACGCAGGCCATAACTTCATTTGCCAAACTGATTGAGGTGTGTCTTTTGTAAGTTGCTAAGTATGTTGAAAGATGAGTTTAAATGAGTTGAAAGATTAGCCTGGATGTTAAGTCCAGTAGCTTGAAGGCGAATTTCAATATTCTGAATGAAATATTTGAAGCCTGATCATTTTGAAAATCGCGTAATCCGCAACTTGTAATCAAATCTGGCAACACTGATAGTGTCTAGAATAAACAGTTTGAAAAATGATTACTTATTTCTGATTTATTTAAGCTTTATTTATGAGCCTAAATGTTAAAAAAATACATTATTGATTTAAAAAATGCTGTGAAATAATTTTTTTATTTAAAATTAGTCAAATTTGCGACAACTGAATACTATTATCGCCAGGACAAAAACCCTACAACAAAACTGTTTTCGAATTAAACAATAATATTTTTTGCTTGAAAATCTCAAATGTATCATGATTTAACTTTGTTATTAAGCATTCACAGAATTACATTATCATCACATGTTTAAGTTATAACTTTGTTGTTTACTTATAGAAATTATTAACTGATCCAAGATTTTATTTAAATCGAATTTTCTCACCAGTATAAAATTATATAAAATATTTAAAAAAATTATAGTTATATGATGATTACTATATAGCAGAAGTTCAAACGATTAGTTGTGCCTATTTTATCATTAAAACACCAAACTGAAATTCACAATGAACAGCAAAATGAACAAGGAACTACAGAGATAAAATTGTTCATAGATTAACTTTTACAAAATTATTCAGTAAAAACAAGATGGCTACCTTCATGATCGAAAATTATGATGATATCTGTCAAATGTACACCAAATACTTCGGGTTGATATAATTTCACGCATCGAATAATAAGGAAGAAAAGGAGTGTGTGATAGCTATGTATTTTTTCGAAATGAAAAATCTAGCTTACAGAGTAACGGTAGCTGTCTTTCAGCTGTTATACTAAAAATGCAAAGATTTAGTTCTCAATGCAATAAGACAAAAATATTAATTTCCGGGTTTTTATTTCAGCTTTCACAAGTAGTCTTTCAAACATATAGCAGACGCAAAAGTCTTCCGGTTTTATTGTAGTGCTGTCTTTAAAAAGACAATATGTTCTGAAAATAATAAAGATAGCAAGCGTTGTATGCTTGATATTTGTGGTAAGAATAATGACTTGTGATTTTTATAAATAAAAAAGGCTTCTTTATATGAATTACGACATATGACGCTATTACGACATATAGCATTCAAGGGGCGGCATTTATTCAGTTTATATTTAGGGTTCTAGTTACACAATTGTTAAAAGATGTGCTAAAATAAAAAACGATGGTGTCTGTTCACGATACTATGCGTTTTGCCTTTAATAAAAAAATCAAATCAATCATAAAGTAATCATTTTAACTATTTTTGAACTTTTGAGCAGAATCAATCAAAACATAAATATATCTGTAGAAATATAAATTTCGATAGCTACTACTAGCTACATCATCAGAAATGAAAAACAATTTGTGCATAGCGTGATTTGTTTGAACTATTTTGCTATTTACCTTTCTTACGATTCTAGCAGCTAGTAAACTTTACATATAGATTTATGCTTTGATTGATCTAACCCTAAGATCTCAGATTTAATAAATGGATAAAAAATGTTTTAATTTATGCACTTACATCATATAAAATATGTAACGGTCAAAAAGTTTAATAAATATTGCTGGAACTGTTTTATATATAAATAAGAAATATTATTATTTATATATTAAAAGCAAGGAAACAAGTTGCTATTGCTAAGAGCAACAACCTAGATAATATCTACCAAAAGCTCGACACTCGAGAAGGAGAAAAAGGCTTGTACCGACTAACCCGTGCAAGACGTAAGAAGGCATCAGACATCGAGAAGTTCCATGGTATCAGTGATGAGCGAGGAAAACTCCTAATATACCCACAAGACGTGATGGAGATATGGATAAGATATTTCAATAATTTCTCAACGTTCGAACACCCACCAATACCAGAATAGACTCCAAACCACGCACCAGTTGAGTGACTTAACGAGGCAGAGGTCAGCGAGTCAATAATGAAGATGAAGCTCGGGTAAAGCCAACGGACCCGATGATATGGCAGCGGACTTCTGGAAAATCAACCCACATGAGTGGAAACCATAACTAATAAAGCTTCTCCAGAAGATTGTTGACGCAAAAGAGATGCCAGAAGACTGGAGTCGAAGCACAACTATCCCTATCTGGAAGAAGGACGGAAGTTTAGCAGATTGCCAAAACTACCAACCAATTTGTCTTCTCAGCAACACCATGAGGATCTAAGAGTGAGTGCTCAATTAGAGAATACGTGACACGATCAAACTAACTGTCAACCAGGCAGACTTTGTGCGCAACTGTGAAGCCATCGATGTAATACATTCAGACAAACTACTCCTTGAAAAGCACAGAGAGAAGAAGCATCTCCTGCATGTAGCTTTTCTGGACCTTGATAGGGCTTTGACAGAGTCCCTCATGAACTCTTGGTACGCCCTGAGATGCATAGAAGTACCGGAGGAATTGATCGAATGGGTTAAGATGCTGTACAAAGGAACTACGAGCAGTGTGCTAACAGCAGCGAGAAAATCCAGAGAATGCCCAGTCTCAGTCGGTGTGCACCAAGGATCTGCCCTCTCCTATTATTATTCGTCATAGTTATAAACGTGATTACGAAATACCTGCGAAGACAAACACTATGGACCATCATGTATGCAGACGACGTTATGCTGGTATCTAAGGACAAACATGACCTCGAACAGCAAGTGCAGCAATGGCACGATCGCCTAGCACATTTTGGGTTGAAATTGAACACAGCCAAAACAGAGTATATTACGACGAACCAGAACAGAACGTAAGCTTGGATGTATGAAAACGAAAATGCTAAGATGGATCGCGGGAAAAACTAGCCAAGACCATATTCGTAACGAAGACATCCGCAAGCGATTTGGTGTATCACCCATAGCAGACAAATAAGAGAATCAAGGATCAGATGATATGGACATGTATTTAGGGCAGACGTGAACACACTGGCGCAGGCACCACTTTAAATCGAGGTCGACGGAAAGAGACCAAGAGGAATACGACAGAAACAATGGATGGATACCCTACTGAATGATATGAACAAAGTCCCACTCACTCCCGGATACGCAGCGGATAGGGCATTTCGGCACCAGCGGACGTATATATATTCATATATATATTATTTATATATATTTTATATATTTATATAAATATATTAAATTATTTCATTTAATTTAATTGTCAATACAGCAGACGAGTTGAGTGTTCGTCAGCCAACATTAAATGATCGAAAAATGAAACGTTGTTATTGGATCAGTAGCAGATGAGGTTCAAAAATTCTAAAATGTAGTTTACTACTCTTGGCTTATAGATAGGATTGAAACAACGCGCAGTGTCATTGAAAATTTTAATATAAAAGTTAACTATTGTATTATACTCTTTATACTGGTAATGTTTAACGTAAAAAAGATTTTAGAATCCTCTATTTTTCAATCAACAAAAGTGGCCCTAATCTGATGGCCAACTTTGTTTGCTCTTAGTTGATGTATAATAGTGCGATGTATATAATATTTTGTAATTTTCAATCAATATAAAGTTATAAATATAAATTAATATTGATTTTCATTTAATATTGCAGTTAATTTCATGTTTCAAACATGTTCGCTGTGTATTGCCCTTAAACCCTTAAACCCTTCGTCTGTGACAAGGTCCGCTCGTCTAACTTAATTCTCAGTGACATCCACCGTATCCGCCATATAATCGACTTCCGTTATTGTATGTCTCTTCTTTCATCGCTTCGTTTCCCTAAAATCGATTTCTGCCTTAGCCTTTTCGTCAATTCTCCAAAATCCATCATCCTACCCCTACAACGAATAATCAACTCTGCCGTTCGAGTGCTCTTTAGTCTTCTTCGCTTTGACCACTCATCTACATATTTTGCCCAACTCTCCTGGCCCACCATCCACATCCGCATCAAACTCCGCCTAATTCTTGTAACTTTTCGTCTCATCGCTGTCAGCTCCCCATCGTTCATCAACCTTCCTTTATTAGACGACACTCGCCCCACCTCTATATCGTTGCGTTCCCGTAATACCCTCTTACTGCACGTTCCTACTCCACCAACTACGGTCTCCGATCCTTCCTCGTCGCCGCCCCATCGCTTAGAATCAACTCCCTCTCGACGTCCGCCGCGCTCCCTTCTTTATCACATTCAAACACCTCCTCCGTTCACACCTTCTCGACACATGATTTACATTTTTGTTTGTTGTGGTCATGTAAGCGTGCGCTGGCACGCATTTGCCACGTTAAATAAATCTTTTTTATTGTCTATATTACGACTGAATATGCTGATTTTGCATCGCATTTTGTGACTTAAAGTCTATTGTTCTTGGTGATAGTAAATTAAGGAAATATGCCTTTTCCAAATGAGAGCGATCAAAGCTTTGATCACAGCGAATTCTACTTCTATTATATCAATTTCTCATGTTAGAAGCATAAAAAAATAAAATAAAGCCGAATAAAATTTAAATTTAAAAAGGTACAGCTGAAAACACACGAATTTAATTTAAATTTATTAGTTATTCAATAAAAAAACAGAATGTTTTAATTTAATAAGGTTTAACTATTTTTCTTCGTGTTCTTACTCATCAATCATTTTATCATAGAATTATTAGTCAATTTATGACTATTTTTAATTTTTATTTTATTATAAACAAAATATACATGTTTCACATAAATCATTCTCTAATAGCTTGTTTTGCATCTGTTAAATAAGTTTTAAATAAGTTTTACTAAGTTTTAATAAACTTATTTTTTAATGAAATAACTTTTAAGTTTTAAAATAAACCTATCACTTTGACTAGTATTGTCAAAGTAAGCAATATATTCAATGGAATTTATAAAGAGTATAATGAATTAACTTATAATGAATTATAACGAATTTAAGTTAAAAAATGTTTATAACGAATTAACAAAAATATTTATTATTAAATATAATGAAATACGTTCGCACGTATTTCATTGTTTCAATAATTTTAATTGTTAAATAACTTTATAATAATTATTCTCACTGTTTACAAACAAATTTCAATTTGTTTGCACGCAAAGATACGCTCTAGTCTACTATTACTATATTATATTATTTAAATTAGATTTGTTTAGAAATATCAGTAAATTTTATCATTGTTTAACAATTATATAATAATAGGTTTTCTTAATAAAAATACAAGATGAATAAGTTACATAAATTAAGTCTTTAATTAAGTCTTTAAGTTACATAAATCAATTATGTCTCTCTGTTCTTTCAGATTTTACTATAACTCTACGGCCTCAGGTCCAGAGGGGTCTGAGCACCAGCGTGCCGCCCTCCGGCTGAACTATTCGGGGTCTTTCACCTCCCTAAGAGTCCAGTCAAGGTGAACTATGGTAGGTAATCCCGTGATAAGGAGCTTGGGAAGCCTTATTCTTTACTCTAGGGGACGTCCTCTTGCAAAGAATACTAATCCAGAGATTGCACCAGGGCCCATCTAGCTCTCTTTAATTATATAATGTATTGATGCCTTTAATGTAAAGGCCCGTTACTGAAACATTTTTTGTGCAATGTTTTTTATATCAGACTTTTAAATATGATGAAAAACACCGCCGAAAGGATTTCATCGTATCAATATAGTTTTAGTCATCAATGACGAAATTCGTTCACTTCGACATAAACGCAATTCTTACTTATACAAACCATAATTCTGATTGCCTACTTTATACTTCTCATAACTAAGTTGGAAGGGACATCTAAGGACTCGGTAGTTTGTGATTAACAGTAATATTAGCAGTTACCAACAGTTCATGTTGATCGATACAAAAAAATCTGGTCAATAAACAGGTATATTCTTATCAGATTTACATTAAAATATCAAAACGGCTACTTTTATAAAAAACAATAAGATAAAATTAAGTCATTAGCCGCGACCACCATTTTCCTGCTTAATTACTTACCATTCTACAAAATCTACATAATGATTTCATGTATTTTACAATGTATTAGCTCCAATTGCTGTAGTATTTGACGAAATACTGCTGGTAACAGTGCGATTATTCTCCAGTGTATTGATCTCTCTCTTATGTTCACATATTTTTTACTTCCACCATTTATAAAATCTATCAACAGAAGCGATTGACATTTTTTAAAAGTATGTCAAGCAAATTAGGTGAAACAACATAATATGTTAAGTGTTAATATTCACATTAAATTAACTGGTCAAAGCAACTTTTTGGAGGAGAAACTTTGGTGATAATAAAGACAAGAATTCTTCTGATTTTACAGATTAAAACCGGTAAACAATTCAAATAATGACTAAAAATACTTTTAGTAAAGTAGTGGTATATCGTAAACACCTTCATCAAATTAAATATTTAATTCACATTTTTAATATTAATTATTAAAAATATTTAAATATTTTTGATAATGGAATATTTAATTTACATTTAATTAAGTTGAAATATCATTAGATTAGTAAACCACCGCCCATGATCTGCGAAATATTCGGACGTATATATTTCATTATTACCATAAACTTAGTTAAACGTATTTTTACTTTACTATTGATATTTTGTAGATTGTCTAATAAAGCCTTTTAGCATATATATAAATATTGTACTATACAACAATTTATTAGGCAATTCTACAGGCTTACCTCCCTAAATATTTTGTCATTGATAGCCTTTGCAACGATGTAATTCTGAGCCATGTATATTAGAACATTTCGCGGCTCTCAACGTTCACTTCGGATGATTATACGAACCCTTAACCATTTGCACAACGGAAATGCCTCTTTCGTTGTTACATATTCCCAAGTTGTTCAGCCACTGATATCCTGACTGCAAGCCTTACAAACTAAGTCCAGAAGACAAGCACTGAACAAGAACTCTTTATTCGGTCTGAGCTTTCTAGCCTACTACATGATAATGTTGTCGAACCTAGTTGCTCACCAACTAGGTTCGATCCCAAGTATTATTTGTAGCTAACAAAAATTAGACTGCGTCTACTTTTAGACTATTCACAATAAATTAATAAATCCAACTTACTAAATGGATATCCTCGACCGAGAGCTGATGATCCAAAGAAGAAATGGAATACACCTCATTTGAGACTGCTGGTGGGCTTTCCACTACAAATGCATGCCTTACGGATTAACAAACTAACGATGTGGTCGCGTTCCAAAAGATTATCAACACTAGTAGAACGGGAAAAACTAGTTGGTGTATTTGCCTACATAGATAACGTGATTATAACCTGCTTCTTAAGACAAGAGCATGATATCAATTTACGTAGATTTCTCGATATAGTGCACGAATACAATTCTAAGAACCGTATGCGGGACTACTTCGAGATCTATATTGGGTTATAAAATCATTAACGGTACCGTGAGACACGATCTATCGAGAATGAAAATAATATTAAACATTTTACCCCCAACTACCATTCGGGAACGAGATTGCATCCTTGGGATTATTACATACTATTCATAGTAGTTCCCTAATTTTTAAATATTATTCGTCCTTTTGCCGAAAACAAGTCGTTCCCATTGTCTTCGGAATATCAAAAGTTTAAAGAGCATAAAGGTCACGTTATTGGAAGCTTTTAAAATGTTCTTCATTAACGACCTACCTATTATTGTGGAAACATGCTTCATATGTTGCTATATCTGGAATATTGAGTCAAGAACACTCAATATTGGATTTTTCTCGAGTTTTGTCAAGGTCGGAATAACATCAATCATCTGTAGAGTTAGAGGCATTCGCTATAGTAGAGTGTTTATGCTATTGACGAAATTGTCTTCTTGGTCGTCATTTTCAGATCATTACGGATCAGCGTTCTATATCGTACGTATTTTATCCGAACCCTAAAAGTAGGATAAAAATGATAAACTAGAACTGTCTGAATATCTATTCTACATAATTATTGAAGCTGGATCAAGATGATTTTTTTGATATTTCGCTAACTTCTGTTAGCATCTTCAGAAAATTACATCAAACATTTAATTTTCTGAATATGCTAACGGATACTCTTTCAAGAATACTTAGCTCGTATTTTTCATATCAATCAAATGAGCTAAGTGATTTGCACAAATTGTTATGGCATCCAGGAGAAACAAGAATGTATCATTATATTCGTTCTAACAATCTGTCGTCTTTGATTTCCAAAGTTTTAGACACCGTTAGTAATTGTCAAATGTGCTATGTTAAAACCCAACTTTTATAAACATCCCAACTTTTATCAAATCTCTTAACCCTTTTGATCGTATTTTGATTGATTTTAAAAGCCGTTTCCAAACTTCAGTGAAAAAAAATATTTATCATGATCGACGCGTTCGCCAGATACCCGTGGGCTAGTCTATACCCTAATACCTCTGCAAAGTCGCCGATGCGGTGCTAGAAAGCAGTATTCTATATGTTTGGCGTTCCATCGTCTATCCACTCAGATCGTAGCTCCTCTTTTACATCCTCTGAATTCTGTATTAAGCCTATTCGTAACTTGCATACTGGTTTACCTGTTACCTTAAGCTCTGTTAGGTTTTTTTGTACTCATAAACTAATGCAACTCATCATGAGACATGTTTAAACATGTTCGAAGATCGTGCTATGGTGATGGTCTATCTGAATGGATATGCCATCCAGGCCCTGTGGTAGTAAGATAGTCTGTTTGCGGTATTAAAATATGGACTTGGTGGTCATAATGCCCATTTAGTTGAGGCGAAACTCTATGCTACTATTCGGCTAAGTGATATTCATATTAAACGCATATCCACTAAATAATAACTTATTTCCTGGAGGTGAAATTACAACTTCACTTCCGGACAGTAGAATATCCAATGGCTCTCTAATGGCAGAAACTACATCGAGCATTGTGAATACTCTACGGCGGCAAAGGAATGTGAGCCTTCTAATGTTCCTGCTAGTCAAATTGAATATATTCAACGTTCAACAGAACGTGACTTCATATTAAACAAACTATATTCGGGTGATGAACTCAACGAATCAATACTGGAACATGATTTCCATAAGCAGACTTCGAAAGATGACGGATCCTTCAGGTCTATATATCCATCGAGACACAGAAGGACTACCTAATTCATGAAAGATTTTCATTTGGATGGAAGATTGTCATAAACTTTGTCAAACGTATTTTTACTTTACTATTGCTATTTAGTAAATTGTCTAATAAAGCCTCTTGGCATAGTGTACTATACAACAATTACATATTAGACTTATGCATAATCAAGCATTTTGTCTCTTGACAAATATTTTAGTGACTATGAAATCGCTTCTACTTTGATAGCGTGAGATTGCGTTCATATTTTACATTTCTTTCTGTAATTCATCTAAGCCCTCTCGATAAATATTTTAGTGACTACGAAATCGATTCTACTTTGATAGTTTGATATTGCGTTTATATTTTACAACATTTCCTTTTGCAATTCTTTTAAGCCCATACCTTTTTAATTTTATTTTTTATGTAGTTATTTCTTATAATATGTAATGAAGTGGATACTCTTAAATGGCGCAATATAGTAATTTATTTGTATTAACTTACTAAACTGGCCATTGCGGGTCCAAAGTCCAGGTTGGAAAGGGTGATTGAAAATGTGAAAATTTGATGTCCTTATTTGTTGATTGTAGTTCTCTTCATCGTTGCTTTAATTGAATGTCTTTTTAATTTAATGTTCTGTGCGCGAGAAACTGCGAATCCTATTTCTATTAAAAATGAAAACCTCTCAAAAGTCACCGTGATTGATTAATCAAATGTGTGATCGATCCTGAATAGTTCAATTGAAGGTTGTCGTACTGGTGCTTTCTATCATATTTTTAATTCACCCCTTATTTTCTTATTTCATTTATCAATATTACTATGAATAATATCGCATATTATTCATGATAGATTGCATTTCGGAGTTCATTTCAGATAGTTCTATAATAATATATGTTTTGGTACTATCCAGTACGTGCGTATGTGAATCCATGTAATATATTTAATATTACTAATATAATGCATTTATTGCTATATTAACCGACTAACCAATACCTTTACGTTTTATAGATTCAATTTGGTTTGACAATCTTCGATTTTTTTTAAATATTCACTTTTAAACTAATAGCGAACAGTCGATATTTTCAAAATTAATTGTGGTTTTTGTAGCCGGAATTGTGGTTAGTTTTAAAAAACGTCGAACGAAATTGGTAATTTCTGAAGATGTTACAATTATAATTACAATTGTAATTTTCTAAGGATGCTAACAGGGGTTAGCGAAATATCAAATAAAATTTTACTTTTTTTGATCCAGCTTTAAAAATTCTATTTCAATAATGGATCATGATCAACTATATGCAGGCAATAACACTGCTAATTTATGTGGACATAGTACATTAGAATTGACCACTCTATACTAACTGTGTGAAACACTCAAGTATCATTTGTGTTCATATGTGCTGTAACAACAAGGAGAGTACTATATCATTTTAATTCTTAAAATGACATTCGTAGCACGCTTTATAGTAACTTTAAAAATAAGAATAGTAACTTTGAAGATTGAATGGTAGCTGTTAAAAGTAATAAGTAATCTTTATTATTAATCTTAATTGGAAACATTTACTATTTATTATTAAGTGCTTACAAGACGATGTCGATGAAGTTGCCGGTTGGGCGCATGCAAATTGTTTAGACATAAATATGCAGAAATGCACACATATACGTATTAAAGGATTAAACAGTATTCTTTAGTTTAATTATCGTCTTGGGGATAAATACATTAAGCATTAACTTGTGGATCATTTCAAGGACCTTGAAGTTTGGATCTCAAATAATCTTTCGACCAAACGTCATACTAAGTATGCCTGCTCCAAGGCGAATTGCATGGTGAATCTTATATCATTTAACTTCCTTGATTCACTTCAAACCATTGATCAACGTTTACGTGCTCAGTCATTTACTATATGCATCCCCGTGTGTATAGTCACCACCGAATCGGAAGTCAATAGTATTAGAAAGCGTTTTACGTCGAATAACGAAACTTGTGCGTATGTTTAATTTGGAAGATTTTGCATGTGCCTAATCCTGCTTTGTCCTGTATTATTCATGTTCGCCATGCCGCTACTTACGTGGGTATTCTTTTGTTTTGGAGCGTCAGCGGATGATTCAGTCAGCGGATGATTCATACGAGGACACTACAGTTTAACCACCGAATTGTGAAGTTGCTGAATTCGCTAAGCACGAGTACAGTTGAAGCTGAATCGATGGATAAATTCAAGAATAACATCATGAGCGAATTGATGTTTCGTAACTACAGGGCACAGATCGCTGATCTAATTTCATTTATTTTTTATATAAATTGTGATGCAACTATTTATCTATTCTTATATCGTTGTCTTGTATAATAATATTATAAACGAATAGCTTATAAACGTTTAAAACTAGCACACATTTTATTCTAGATTTTATTATATATATAAATAAAATACTTAAAGTTATCATTTATTATATTGATTTTTCTATTTATTTTAGGGTAAGAATAACATAAGAACAAAGATAATGGATGGACAAATACCCTTGATTGCATCTTCTAATAACTCAAGTGGTGATTGTCGTACACGGGCTCGAAAACGTTCAGTTATAGTGGCAGCATCATACAGGTGAATTTTATTAAGTGATTCGCCTTATACTCGTGGTGGAAATATGTTCAATATGTTGGCTGAAGAACGTAAAAAGCATATGGTGCAATAAAAAGCATATGTCATCTTATAGTTTTAAGAAACTCAGATTTAAACTTGAAGGAGCTAAGACATAAGAAAATTAGGATATTATACGTAAAAGATTTGTATAGGAACTTTTGAGACACTAATCTGATTTCCTCAAATGTTTTACAGATGAATGTAATTACAACATTTATAGCAAGTGATAGGATGTATGAGTATTGTTCGCATATTAATGAGATAAAAATAGAGCGTTTAAAAATGAACAGGACTGTGAATAGATAAAGTGTTTGAGCGTCACTCATGTGATGTTTAGAGTAACCATTGTAATGATAATTGACAATGCGACTCGCCATTCAAGTTTATAGTCTGTTTTTAAGGAAAAGATTTTTTAGGGACTATTTTGTTAAGACAAACTCCATTTGGCCGAACGTTTAATCCAATAGAAAATGTATGTTATTCAGCAATGTTAAAGGTTAAATGTAATAAGAAATTATCGAACTAATTTTTGTATATTTTGTTTGTCAATAACATAAAATGAAACAATCCTATATCCTATGTCCGTTAGCATGGAATTATTTCCCAATAGTTAAATTTATTCTGTTAATTTTAAACAAAACAGTTTATAGTGTAAATGGTGACCATAACGAGTACTATCACATTATATAATTGTTTAATGGTATATCATTTTGTTTATACCACTATATAATATTTTAAAATTCTAAGATCATTTCCACCAAGCATTACCTGATGAAAGTATTTGCAAAAGCCTTTTGACATAGGAATTGTCAAACTATCATCGGAATGTTAGGTTAACATAATCTGACTCCCGAAATGCAATTTATATATCTTTTAAATATAAAAGAGTTTATAAGTATATAGTTTTTCGAGATAAATTATAATTAAATTCACGAGTGCGAATTCCTTGTCTAAAATCTTATCTAATTAAATTATCATCAGTTGGCTCTTTCTTCAAGAAAAATAAAAAATGCTATTATTTTTCTCAAAGAAATAGCAAACTAATGATTTCATTCTCTCCGAGCTCAATTTTAAAAGTAATTAAATGATATTGCGTGGAATGGTAGTGTCCAAATTATTATAGTACCCACATTTCTATCTCAATTTTTTATTAATCTTAATATCGAACTGTGTTATTATTTAAACCTGCAATTCAAGACTGGGTTTCACTTGCTCAATATTGGTTCGCGAAGAAACCGAGATCGTCCGGTTTTATGATGCTCTAAGAACAAAAGCTCTACACAGTGCTATACGGACAGAATTGACCTATTAATACTGTAAGTTTGAATCACTCTTGTGACTATTTTTATACTTCTCAACTTTAACATGAAATTTAGGATTTACTCCGCGTTGCAATATTATAAGGTGACGTTGCAACAAATAAAATGACGTTATAGGAAAATGAAACTATTCTGTGAATACGCTTATTAGCACAAAAGTACACTTTTATAACATATTCCGAATACTTTTTATCATGTCCCGTGTAATCTTGTTAGTCGGGTATTTCTTCAAGTAGATTTTAAAGAGTAGTTTTTATCACAGTAATCTAATAATGTGTAATTTTTTCATAAAAATCATCAACACGGGAAACCTCTAAAGAAATTAATATTTTTGGAATCTGCGTCAAAAACTGCATCCGATTGATATCATAGTTATGTGCTACACGGCTTTTTGAAAAGTTATTGAACAAATAAAAATCATCAAAAATGAAGTTCAGTTTGTTCGACAATGATACGTAGAATTAACATAATTTTGAACTTGATGTTCATATGTTTTTATCATTTGGCTGTCCAAATGTCGTGGTATTTCTTTTATCGAGTGCTTTGCATAACTTTATTTTAATAATGTATCTTATATGATAATAATCGTCAACTACAAAAAGGGACACGGGCTAGTACAATAACCGTGAAATTAATATTCATGTGTGGTTCGTCTTCTATAGAATATATTATTAATTTAAAAATAGCCAGAATTAATTTTAAAATTAAATGTCCCCTTATTTCTCAGCTTTATGTTGTTAAGATGTAAAAGTTAATCAGATCAAAGGCTGATTTAGTTATTATGTATTTCCAAAGCTTTCGCCGCGTTAAGGCTTCGTCAGCAACTCATCTGAAACATGGAACACAAACATCGCTACAAATACATTAACTTTAAATAACATAATTAATATTTATCATTGCATTGAATCAAGCCAGCCCACCGCCTCGTTTTTATTGATGAGGCTCTTGTCGCTATCTGCACCCGATATTAAGATTGACTCCATTAGTATTCGCGACACAACGTTATCTGCTCGGTAGAGTACCTTTGCGCTGCACTTTGGTTGCTCATTTGGATGTTTTTGTAAATAATAAGCGGCCCATGTATTGCTTGCGTAAGAAAATGCTGAAGGTTTCGTGCTGCTCTTAAATGTTCCTTGAGCCGTTCAGAAATCGGACATTGTGTTTCTCCTAACCACCAGCAGAGCACTTATCACAAAACATTTCATAAACTACATTACGTTGTTAGCACAATGAAACATTATGCTGTCTGCTTTTGTGGTCAAAGATCGGACAGGTACTCGTGTACGGTGGTGGCTCATCATAAAAACGACTGTGAATTAGTCTTATTTTCCTATGTTTCTAGAGTTCCCATGAACAATGTGGACATCAAAGTTGCATCTTCCCACTAACCGATTCACCTTGCTTGTGAAAGCGCCGCTTATAAAATGGATCTTAAGGATAGCTGAGCTTCGCAACGATAGCTTGTTCTGTTAGAGCCTTTATTTTTAACGTTTCTAATTTTGTATGTTTTAAATAAAAATTGTAACAATAATGATTTTAATGAGTTTCTTTGGTGATTAAATCAATGCATCCATCCATGGATGGTTGAAACTAATGAAATTAATTAAGTATTGAATATTCCTTTTTAACATTTGAGAAAGTAAATAGCGCGTTAGCAATTTTCAGCAATTACTTTTAACTAAAACGCTCAAAAGCATTGTTGCTTATGTAAAATAAGTTGTATTTAAATGCTCTTTCAAAAATCAGATGTAAAGTCCGGTCTATGACGTAAGAAGTTCAACAGATGGGTTTGGACGAAAATACTCGAAAATTTCTTATGTATATGTAAGTGGTAAATATTTTGCTTGTGTAAATAGGCAGCATTATTGGCGTTACAGAATTAAGCCCTGAAGGACCAAATTTTGGAATAAGGTCCATAATTAAGTTAAAATAAAAGGTTAATATTTAACCTTTCATTTATTTACCACGTTGATGAAAGAAGAATCATTTTTATGCGTATCAGTTTCTAATAGGTCAGTAAACATTTGACCGGGCATAATTGAATTTTGATCTTCGTCGTCATATTACTGTACAAAGTTATTATGAATTCATGTTTTATGATTTTGCATTAAAATACTAAACTTGTAATAAAATAACAAAAATACATGGATATCAACATAAACTTCAAATATATAATTTGAAAGAAGCTGCAAAGCTATTGTGTCGACTTTAGGCGTTTTTCACCAAAAGTAACAGGCACAATGTCCAAAGTCGTTTATTACACTTGTGTATAATCTTTCAAAGGATGGCTAAATATAGCTGGTTTTGATTGTAAAATACCTTATGCTTTGTAAGAATCGAAAGCTTACAAAACAAAAAATTAAAATTATCTGTTTATTCTGGATTAAAATTTTAAATTTATATATACAAACAATGGTTCAATAAGTCAATAATAGGAAAACTACAGTTTATTTGTGTTATTACTTGACGGTGTAGCTTTAATTCACTAATTTGCAATTGTTTCGAATACATTATTAGAAGTCAATAATTGTTTGATGACAACTGAAACTTCTTTAATTGAAGAAACAAAGCGTTTCAATGACTCACTATATATAAATTCAGATTTATTAACATCAACAGCATGCTTAACACATGATGTTATCTACAGAAAGATTAAATTAATATAAAAATATAAAAACACAAATATAAAAGATTTTACAAATCGTTTCCGCTTAAAAATATCTTATGATGAACGCCTTTATGATGTATAAAATGATGTAAAAATATCTTATGATGAACGCCTTTATCCATGTATTTTACAAAAATAACGCTAAATATCGAAAATGTAAAAAATTCACATTGATACTGATTAATGATATAAATATAATCTTATGGAATTAAATTATTAGATTTACATTCCATAAGATTATATTAGAGGCAACATAAGAGTATTAGAATCTAATAAGATTATATTAGAGGCAACCTAAGAGTATTAGAATCTAATAAGATTATATTAGAGGCAACCTAAGAGTATTAGAATCTAATAAGATTATATTAGAGGCAACCTAAGAGTATCGAATCCTGATAGCATAGCAGTTTCTTCGGATTACCTTTAATATTGGATATAATACATAGTAACCCAAAATGAATATGTATTATAGGCAGCCTAAAAGTTTTAATGAATTACTTATAAATATATCGATTTATATTGTTTAAATAAAGTCGTCAATCAACAATCAGTAAATAAAATGCGTGATCATATTTGATAAATGATTTCATATTTGATACAATGGGAAATTATATGATTGGGTAAATGATAATTAATAATTAATAATATTATAATAATATTCTTTATATTATTATAAAGAATACGTTGTATATCAGATCCTTTATATATCATTATTTTTATCAGTCAAAAAATAAAAACGAGAATATCCTATTTCCGTTAAATATTCTGGTTTTTTTCTCTCAAATTTTTCAAGAAAAATTTCAGCTACTAAAAACTAGAGAACTAAAGTAAAAAAAACTTACATAAATTGAAGCTAAAAGTGGTATTTCCACAATAATGTAATCTTTTTTTGGCGTTTTGGTTGTCCGTAACGATTGCATATTACGATTTGAATCAATATAATCATCATCGAATCCATATGAATATGGTTTTACACTCCGGACATAGTACCGTTCACAAGGCCGCCATGTTGAGTGATCGTTAACCTTATCTTTATCGATTCGGTAGTCTTCAAATGTGCTTTCCTTCGCTTGCGACCTTGTCACCGAGCATTGGCTATCATCCTCTTCATTCGTATTTTCTTGCATTTTTCAAAATTTCATTTCATCAGCTTTACCACAGTAAAATGACTGTTGCCACCGTAAAAATCCACGCTGCAGTATTTCACAATGAAAAAGGCAACCGTTTTTGCCCGTAAATATTAAGATTAAATGTCTCGGTACGATACAGGTGGTGGATGGTTACTATTTCTCTATTGTTTAACGTAACAGCACCGTTTGCACACTTTGATCTAGAAACTAGGTCATCCTTTCAACGCTGTTGTCTTTTCTTACACTGCTTCTCACTTTATCTTTGCAAATTTCAAAAAAAAATAAATTGAAAGCGAGAACACGCACGATTTCTTCAAATGTTTTCCTGCTGATACCGTTATACTCTATACTCGCTACATAGTTTACTCCACACAAAAAGTTGCCGTCATTGAAATTGCTATATTTTTATTTGATTTCACTGGTAAATTGTTTCATAATCTAGATAAAAAAGCAATGACGACAATATGTAATCCATTTGGCGAAAATAGAATAATAACACCCCGTTATTATGTGTTCTGAACTTCCTCCATGCAATTTAAAAATGCTGTATCAATACATCAATACCAGTATCAATAGCAGATCGTTCATTATATAGCAACTGAAAAGCGAAAGCAGAAACATGTTCCCAACACTATTGTTCTGTATCAACGTGTATATCGATGATTTAAAAAAACCGAGTTTGTAACGACAACCTCGTCAAGTTATTATGTATCCATCATTAGATTTATGGTACAATGTCATTGCTTGATAAAATATCAAGTATTTAAAATGTCAATTTGTATCTAATTGTTGATTTTTTATAGTCGTGTTAAGCAAATGTCAAGCAATTAAGTCAATCCACAATGTCAATTGATCCACAATTTTTAAATACGGTTTTAGAGAACATATACTTATAGATAGTTATAAATATTTTAAAATATAGATTAGTAAGGTGTTAACGATTGATAATGTTAACGATTAACTCAAACAAATATATTGTCGGATATCTGTCGAATTGTATCACACACGTTCTTGAGATTCATATATAGATATATAGGTATATTATATATTTATCATAAATACTGATGGGATGTCGTGATCATATCAAGGTAATATTACTTTTATATTACTAATTTGGGGTAATTTTTACTTGAAACTTACAAAAGATTAGGTCACCATTGGAGAAATATGGGTCGAAACCTGATAAAATAAAAGTTTCTCCTGATGACCTCTAATCCGTATTCTTATGCATAGTCTGTTATTTATTATTCAATTCATATAAATTGACTTTTATTTTAAAATTCAATTTTTTTATTTTAACTTGATATATATATAAAATCTTATATAAAATTATAAAATTATTTATAACTATTTATAATTACTTAATTATTTATTATTTTATTATTTTATTTTTATTTATCATCATTTTTAATTTAAAAAATATATAAAATACGTAGACTCAGTTAGTGGATCTGATTAAACTACATAAATATTTAGTTATTAAATATTTAATTATTATTGACATGTAAACTTTGTTTTCCCGGAAATATAACCTCTGTCAGAAATTCTGAATCTATGCAATTTTGATATGGCATTATTATATTTCTGCTAATTTTCCAGCATAATTTATGAATTTTTTCTTTTTCTTATAATAAAAAATTATAAATTAACAAAATATTATTAAAATATTAAATTTACAATAAATAAATCGACATGATATTATTCAAAATTTATTTAAACTATTAAGTGACACTTTTTTATGGATGAATAGTAAATAATATACTTTGTATAGAATAGGATGCTAGATAATCAAATTTCATCAGATTTAATACGTCATTAACATGTATTTGGCCCCGCTGCTATGTTGTTCGAGGAATGGGGGTCGAAACTGATTACATTGCAGTTCCTATTGATGACTCTAATCCTTATTATGACATTATGTATCTTATTTACTAGTCAAGTTGTAAAAATTGACTTTTATTTTAAATTTAAACTTTAACTTGATATAAATTATATAAAATTTTATGTAAAATTATTTATTATTTATTAATTATAATTATTTATTATTTAATTATTTATGATTTAGTTTCTTAATTTTTAATAATTTTAATTGATAAAATACGTAGACTCAGTTAACTGATTGGATTTGTTATAAAATTCCTGCAATATTTAATTGTGTATTATATGAATCCGGGAAAATTGCTTTTGGTAAAATCAGTATATATATAGATATATGCATGTGTATCTATAAAAAGAGTATACATGCATAGTTATATAACTACAGTTAATTATTAAAATAGTTTCCCAGTATTCTACTGTTTTTAATTATTACTAGGTTTTAATAATAAATTGATTTTTAATGTGTCCATCTTCATTTCATCTCCATCTTCTCGATGTTTTATAGTCATTGATTTAATAAAAAATAATTGAAACATTTTTATTTGAAAATATTTATATTCAAAGAAATTTAATATTTAATATATTAAATTATTAATATATAATAAATAAATTATATTTTAATATAATATATTATTGAATATATCACATTCATGAATGAGATTAGTGTTGTAATGTATCACTCAACTTATGTTAACTAATTATATTAACTATTGAGTTTATATCCAGGCATGAGATTAGTGTTGCAATTCATCACTCTCGCTATGGGCAATTTGGATAAAGAGCAATAGAAAGTAATTTGTAATTCATCAAACGTTCTCCATATTCCAATTGTTAAAATGCATACTATCCGATATATTATATTTCAATACAACAATAAATCAAATCAGCTAAGTGAGTCTACGTATTTAATATAATTATAAAATAAACAAAACATAATAATGTTAAATCAAAATTTAATAATTAAATAATAAAATTAATAATTGTTTTTAGATTTTTTATAATTTATATAAAGTTAAAATAAAAAATTGGAATTTAAAATAAAAGTCATTTTTATGAATTGACTAATAAATAACATACGTTGTGTCGGAATAAGGAGTAGTGGTCATCAGGAGGAACTGCTATGCTATCAGGTTTCGCCCCTAACTCCTCTACCCAACATAGCAGCGGGGGCAAATACGTGCTAAGGACGTATTTCCTCTGATGAAATTTGATTATATAGTATCTTATTCTAATACAAAGTATATTATTTATTAGCCATTCATAAAACATTTTTGTTAATAGTTTAAATTTATTTTTTATAATATTGTGTAGATTTATATATTTTACTATTTTCTGTTTGATGGTATTTTTATAGTAACTCAGTTTAAAACATGTATCTATTAAATTATTTAAATGAAGTTGAAGAAAACCAACATCTTTACAAATTGTTGCAATTCTTAAAATTTCATTATTTAATGTATTATATTTTATATTATATGGTATGCATGAATGCTCATGCAAAAATATGTTTCTTGTAAATTTAAATATGTCATCTTTACGATATAAATTAATAGTAGTTTTAGTTAATGTTAATTTAATATCCAAATCTAGATATACACCTTCTTTATCATTAATATTGGTTTTGTTAAGAATAAGGCTTTCTGGATAAATTAGTTCACTTATTGAATAAGATTTGTTAGAGTTAAATACACATATATCTTCAATATATCGAAGATATATATA